>JBBIGC010000145.1:20830691-20841315 GCA_037576955.1 Lepidarchus adonis
GGACAGATCCGATCTGTGTCACATATGAGCAAAAAATCTGAATTGGGTCACATTTAACTGACAGTGTAAATGAGGCCTAAATGGCAATTTGCTTACGTTAGTTAGCAGATGTCCATGTGATGGGATGGGGGGAGAAGGAGAGCTATTCCGTGCTGTGTTGGACTTACCAATGGCTGTGGCATCACCAACAATGGAGCTGATGTGTTTACAAGGACGAGGAGCTGATGGCATGGTGTCATGGTCTTTAGCATTAATGCAACACTGTAGGTTTGGTCATTTGCATAATAAAAACATCTTCTTCTTTGGTCCTGGTTTGGTCTTTTTTAGGTCCTTGGTTCATTACGTTTCTCAGAGAACAGCGTTAGGAGGAGGTCGGCCACCACTGGCCACCACCCGTGGCCAAAGACTCTGTTTCAAAACACCTGGAAAGCGCAGCGTGTTTTTCTTGCGTCTTTGGTAGGATTGCTGAGGAAACAGAGGGACTGTGTGTGGGATGGAGATGTCAGAGGTTTGGGCTACGTCAGGGATGTTCCTGTGGTTTTGGGAAGCGGAGGCAGGCTGCTTAGCGCTAACGGCTGTGGATTTGGCACATCGTTTGCTGATGTGAAAAACACAGAAACGTCCTCCTGGCTGAGCCCGGAGCTGCATTTGAGGTCAAGGTCTTGACCTTTGGGGTCTCCAGCCACCGGAGAAGTTTCCCTGGGGACGGTGCAACACAATGTACCGCTCCCAGAGCTGGAGCGAGTTCCTGTGGCTCGTAGCGAGGACACAGTGGAGAACAATGGATGAGTAGGTGTTGCACACTCGGCTCTGAGGAGCTTAGATCATCGCTCGGTCGGCTTCCACGTCCATTATTTACCCATTACAGAGCGCATGACATGCTGACACATCATGCGTCCAGTTTGTTATTAATTACAGTTTACAGGCTGACATCATTTCCTCGTGTAAACAAGGTGACAATCACTCAGATCTCCACGCACTGGTGCAGTATGGCCCTCCTATAGCCTTTCAGGCCCAAACCACAGGAATGCTTTGCTGTTTCTGCTCCTCCAGTGAAGTCATGAGCCTAGGGCCACTCGTCCCAGGACGTTGTGAGGAGGTCACTCACGAAACGAGCCTTTTAATTACATGAAAGGGGGTGAACAGATGCAGCAACGTCAAAGGAACCGCTTAAAGCGACTGAGTTTTCATAATCTTTGCATAATTAGGCATTTAAACAATGTCGTTCAGAGCCAGTTTGGTGTGAGTCAACAGTGGTGGTGAATGGAACCAGACATCTGGTTCCTTTAACCCTTTTCTGAAGTGCGGTGGATTAGTTCAATTTCTGCCTAATTATTAGTTGTATTAAAAGCTTAATAACTTCAGAGCAGAATGTTCTAGAAACATCATTCAATTAGTAAATTGATCAGAACTTAAATAAATTTTACAATTAAATAGATTAAATTAAATGTTTAATTAAATGATTAATAAAAATCCATAAAAGTGTCGACCCTCCTTACAGATAGTTATTACATGAAATGATTATGAAAATTATAGTATAATGCTCTATATTGTTTATATGATCCACACGCTCATTCTGACAGACTGTAATACACTACAGGAAGTGTAGGGGGCGATATGGAGCTCTATAATGTTCATATGATTCACACACTCATTCTGACAGACTTTAATACACTACAGGAAGTGTAGGAGGCGATATAACACCTATATTCGTATTAATAAAGTGCTCTATAAGGTCAACAGTGTCATTCTGACAGGCTGTAATACATTACAATAAGCGTAGGGGGCAGTATATTGCCTATTTTAAAATGTTTATAGTGTTCTATAATGCTCATATGATCCACACACTGTAATAAATTCCATCTGGAATGTAATACACTATATTTAGAAGCTTCTGCATTGGACGTTGTGTTCATAACAATTGCATGTGTAAAAATGAGCATCTCTCCTGTGGTCACTTTAGTTTTTTTTTTGACTGCTTGAGTTCACACTGTGATCCCTCCTCGGTCCCCCCCTTACACTCCTGACACCAGTCCTAATTTGAAATAAAAACACTTTAGAAATGTACCCAGCACCCCTGCGGCGTCCCATGAAAACAATTGCATTTTTTTCTCCTTTTCTTCTCTTTTCTTTCTTTTTTTTGTCGGCCACTACGGAATTCTCATAAGGGGTCCTGCTGGAAATCTGCTCACATTTTTTTTCTGAAACTATTACAGTTTACATCAAAACAAAGGCATAAAAGGCATGGCAGCTATTAAAAGGGACGAGCATAAAAAAAGTTAGCGCAGATCATAGCAGCAGCCATGCTGTTATTAATAGGCGGAGAGCGAGCAAATGAGCAAGAGAGAGAGAGAGCGAAAGAGAGAGAGAGACTTGGTTCAGGGCCAAACAGTGAAAAAAGAGACCACAGACATCCTATTAAGCCACCCCCCCCCCCCAACACACACACACACATACACATACACACACCCCACTGAGACCCACACTACTTCACAAACACAGTCAACACTACAGAACAGAGAGACGTCACGGAAGCGAGGCAAACAAAAATCTTTATGTTGCGCGGGACACTCCCATCCCAAGTATTCCGTGAAGACCCTCAGCTTCTCCTCATCATCTACAAGCCTCTTCTGTGCTCTTGCGAGAACAGCTGTGAGTCTCTGGTACAGTAATGAAGACCAGAGCCTCCGTAAATAACATATGCAGTGGAGATTTTGCCCCAAGAATACGTTTATGATGGCATGAGGCTGAACAGCATTGTGGACACCCTTGACGGGGGCGGGTACGTGCGGGATTGAGTAAAAGAGGTGAATTCATTCGCTGAACACAAAAACTACAATGCAGAAGATGAAAGAAAGCAGAAAGTAGACAGCACTACACATTCCTTCTCCAAACTGCTTATCCGGTTCATGAGTCGAAGGCAGAGTTCACCCTGGACAGAAGGACAACATGCAGACAGACAACCATTCACACACTCACTCACACCTATGGACAAATTAGAGAATCCAGGGATTGAACCCAGGATCTTCTTCATGTAAGGTGACCTCACTGACCCAATTCAGGTCCCAAGGACTCTGGAGAGGCCAAACCATCACAAGGCAACACAGATACAATTACCATAAGAAAATGCTAATGAATACAGGGGGTCCTCAAATTACGACTGGGTTTCGTTCCTCAATATGTGTCGTAAGTCAAATTTTGAAACCCCCTTACATATGCGTCTACGTGTGTAATGCCCTGGGGTTATTCCTCTGTCAGTCCACCAGAGGGAGTATTGAGGCTCTGTATTGCCCTTTTCTCAGCGTTTTTCACTTGTACTTTCACTTTCACTTTCACACCATTAAAAATGGTTTGGGGCAGTGTCGTAACTACGAGTTTTTGTAAGTCAAGTACGTTTTAAGTTGAGGACCCCTTGTTGAATGAACATCACTTTCCATGCCCCTCGGCTGGATTGAGAGGCGGTACAGCAGCTTTTGATAGGAAAGTGATGAATGATTTTCTGCTTCTGCAGTTGTTACACTGTGATCCTTACAACTTACCAAACAGCCATTGGAACATAGACACTGGCTTGTGGTCAGGAATCAGCTCCTTACCGTAATAAGGAGCTTATTTGTGGAAATGCAGAAAGCAAAGCCTGAAGGCCTATGAAAGCCATACTTTGGGATTTGGATGGTAGTGGATGTGCTGGTTATATGTGGACAGGTTTGTACGAATATTTGAATTTGAACTTTTATTGGGAAAAGTGTAGCTAGGACACAGTCATAGACAGTGACAGCCCATTGACCATGTATGGCAGGATGTGGAGGGATGTGGCTGTAGCAGTGCTTATGTTTGCAGTTGTGTTTTAGCTTTAGGCAGATCCTTCGACAACTGCTACTGTGCAAAAGTCTTTCTGCCACTGGCCTCAGTGTACTGTGATGTCATGTGCTTAGCCTTTACAGAAATGTCCACATTTTTCCACCATGCAGTTTAACTCAGTTTCATTTGACCTCCTAGGAAAGAGGGGTGTAGTGCAATGTAGCTATGCTACCGCTATTAGCATTACTGTTAGCACTCAAGAATCTTCAGCCATAAAAGATTAGAAGGGGTGTTTCCTCATTAAAACATTGCTACAGTGGCTCCTGGTAAGGGGTGGGAGATATTAGGCAGCAAATGAACAGTTAGTTCTTGAGGCAGATGTGTTAAAAGCAGGATAAATGGGCTAAACTGTGATGGCCTGATGACTGGATCAGAGCATCAGTAACAAGGCAGGTCTTACCAAGAATTACCAAGATACATTGGTTAGTATCTACCAGAAGTGCTCAGTTGGTGAACTGGCACCCAATGTTTATTGATGCACATGGAGGATGGGATGCAAAGGCTGGTCTGTCTCCCACAAAAGAGCTTGCACATATAAGGTTTGTTGATGTACCTTTCAAAAATGAAAGATCCTCTAATCGGACGATGCAGGAATCTCGCCAGTTCCAGGACCAAATACATTTTTTGTTTGTTTTTCTCTTGAGAAGAAGAAAATATGAGATGCTCTTATTAGGCTGTGATTGATCATTATACTGTGATTTTCAGTGAAAGGAACTTGAACTATAGAAGATCTACAGCTGATCGTCTTGCCATTTAAGAGAGTTTTTGTCTGTGGTTGGCTCGCTTTGCAAGTCTGTGATGGCTGTGAGTACTGCCAGGAACAATTCATTACTAGGACTTCCATAAAGCTCTGCCTTGGATTCTAGATAAAATATGACAATGCAGAGAATTTCCAGAGCATCTCCAACATGGCAGCCTTTGTGGGGGGATTCCCGGTTTGCAGTGGTTAGTGCCCATCCAAAGCAATCCAAAGGATGGAGAATTTCTGAACCAGCCACAGGTCACAAGCTCCCAAGAAAAGCTCCTGGATCATTAGAACATGGCTGTGATAGAAATGGGTCAATGCACCATAGTCAATAATTTCATTAGCCTGTGCAATTCGGCAAGTGGTTTATACACCTGCAAAGGAGGTTGCACTTTGGTCCATAGGTGGCGCTAGGACTGAGACAATTTGTTATACATATACCTGGCCTCATCTGCATACATGTCATAATGTGCCCATTGGCTGGTTTCCCAAAACGGCCAAAAATTCTTCACATTTATTTTGACACTAGATAAAACATCATGACTAAAATCATCCCTCTGTCTATTTGTTGGTGATACTTGTCTGTGATTGGCTGTTATTGTGGGAGTGGTTTAGCACCAAATGCAGCAATAAGAGCAACTTAATATCTGTCAATAAACCTCAGATATCGCAACAGAAATGAGTAATTACACACGTTACTCATATAACTGTCTTCAGAGGTTTGTTTTAAGCCGTTTCAAACCTTTTAGGGAATACATTCTGTTAAAACATGGAGGTAGAAAGTCAAAGCTCACAGACGCACATGCCCATGAAAGTTGGGGCTGGGGGAGGGGGGTACTATTGGAGACTATTTATTGCGACGTCTCTTCAAAATCTGTGTTTATTGGAAATGGACATCAATAAGAGACAAGCTATTATTAGAAGATCTACGGTAATTATCCCAAATAAAATGCACCCAGCCTTTATAATTCCCACCATTTTGGAAAAACTTGAAAGACAATCAAGCTACTGTTCATCCGAATGTCATGAAACTCGGCAGACATCATCTATGGACAAAGTTCCTTATTTGTTATTTCTTATTTGTCAAAGCCTATTGATATTGCGGCGGAACATTGCATGACTAAACTCCCGTTGTGCTAATTCTGTCTCCATGTTCTTTAAAGAAAGTTTCACCTTGGGAAGAGGAGCGCTACAGCAGGGCTGAGGTCAGCATGAGTAGGGTGGCCTTGACACCCGGACCGGCGCTGGTTAATCACTCTCGCCTGCCTGCAGCATGCGCTGCGTTACTAAAGTATGAAGTCATCAGGAGGGACCATCTTTAAAAGCGTCCCATAATCGCTCCCCACCCTGCTGCTGCTCTCTACGGATTCCGGCAGCGCTGAGGAGTTCAAATGAAGCAATCCTGCAGCTACAGCTACGGCCTGAGACGGTGTGGACATATTTGTGTGATTGCCGAAGATTACTGGGGTTTAAATCACAGGTCAGGACCAAAGCAGCCAGTCCCCCAAGGGTGGAAGAATAACATCTCACCCAGACACGTACACGTATACATACACACACCCCCTCGAAGCACTCGAGAACAACAACATCTCCAGGTTTCTTCACTCCCAGCTCCCAGTGGAGGAGGTTGGGGGTCGTCTCTGTGGTTACGGGCTCATGCAGAGCCCAGGGGGTGGCGCATCTCAGAGGCGTTGAGATGGACAGTTCCCTGGGGAGCCATTCCCGACCGCTGGCACCAAGCTGGGATCGGACGAGACGTACGGCTGTGATAGGAACCGTTCCAGGTTTGAGACTCATCAGCCTGTTCCAGGATGAGACAATGCAGGAACCGAGGGCCAGAAGCGTGCTATGCAGGCATCACACGGCTCACTAGTAAAACGGAGATGTTTGTTTGCTCACGAACAGAGAGTGAAGCAACAGGTTCTCTGGGTTCGGATGATTATGTGTGAAATATGGAGCCTGTGGGGCACCGCTGCTGGAGCGAGGTTACGTGACCTTACGTAGAACGTCACTGCAAGTCAGAGCCTCACATCCGTGACCTTGAACCAGGGGATTTCAGTGGAACACAGTCTACTCCATTAGAGGGCCACAGACACTAGCCACATACCATACAAACCTCAAACTGGACAGTATTAAGTAGGGGGGGTTACCCGTCAGTGTCACTGCTATGTTGAAAGAAAGTCCAACATCCAAAAATATCTGGCTGTCCAGAAACTGAAGAGTTAGGGCAAAGGTCCAGCACAGTTGTGAGATGAATCATGCATTTGAGCAGGCCTGTAGTCCCTGAGGAACGTCCCCTAGATGCAAGAGGAGGGCTCCTATAACTGTACGCCAGCTGGGTGGAGCTACAAGGGAAAGGCAGTTACATAAAACGAAAAGCTTGTTAGGCCCAAAGCATGGAAATATTCCATTACTTTTTAAAGTAAACAAACTCAATAGCGTTAATATTCCCATAAGGTCCATTCACTGATGGTGCAGTGGTCACATCACATCAAGAAGGTCCTGGGTTTGATCCCCTGGTTGTATCCGAAATCTATAAGAGTTAGTCACTGAATGAATAAAGCCCATTCTTGGCTTAGTTTGTATTTTCCAAAAACAAGTATGTTTTAGCCAGTCTACTTCATCCTCCCATCTCAAACACGCATAATGAACCTGGTGGTCAACGTGTGAGTTGAACCTGTTTTGTCTGAGCCGGGAACTCACCAAACTTTGCTGCTCTTCAGGACTGGAGGTCCCGATGTAGGTATAGTCCAAATAACATCCATATATGACACTTCACTAATGAGCTCTTAAACGAATGTTGTCCCCAGTGTTTTCCTGGCAGTCCCCAGCCTTCGCCAGCGCATGTTGGGCCTGTGGCTCATTTGCACCAGTAGTTTTCGACCCCTTCACCACCTCAGTCGGGAATAATCAAATATCACACGGCCGCTTTCATGGCACGCTAATCTAATGAGTTAATCACATTCCCCGGGCCCACTTCCTGCACCATGTTTTTCTTGGAGGCACGTTCATTTCAGGTCGCTGCACATGCTCCACTGAAACTACAAGCAGGGGTAAGATGCAAACAAAACGAAACAAAACTGAAAAAACTGCATTATCAGCGGATTTTGATCGCGTCGTGAGGTTTTGGTTCGCTGCAGAGCGATGGCAGCCCGGCAAGGCCGTGATTGCGAGCTTTAATCATGAAGCTGACTGCTTCTTCCTTTTCTGCTGGCCCGGTACGTGCTGATTGTAAACATATCCGTGCAAGAAAATTAATATCACATTTTCCAGCCTCGCAGGCAGCGTGGATGCGTATTTGTGGTGCAGGTCAGGTACTCCGTCTTCGCAACGCCTGTAAATCTGTTCTCAGGCCTTTGAACGGGGCTTTGCCCAGTGCCCTGGCGCTTCAGGTGTGCGGTTTTCCCCCAATTATTGATGATCTCAGATGTGACATTTTAGAGAGGTGCTTCAAGCAGCTCCGACATATCGGACGACCACGCAAGTGCTCCGGGCTTGGCCATTTGCGAGAGCTTTACAGCTAACCGCCAAAAGGGAAGAAGGAAGTAAAAGCTGCGAGAGTTCAATCCTGATGATATTAGTCCTTGTGTGAAATCTCCTGGGGAGCGCTCAACCCGGGTGTTCCCTGCTTATCCTAAAATGAATAAATGCGTCTTTGGGGAGACAAACATTTCAGCTAGGTTCTAATTTAAGGACCCCACCGTAAATTACTCCCTCTCAGCTGAGAAGGAGCGTTATCTTACAGGCATTTTGAAATACTATCAAGAGCAGGTTCCAGGGTATTGTTTCTCAGGATAGAGGGGAATCCCACTGAGAGATGCGGAGAGAGAGAGAGAAAGAGAGAGAGAGATGCCGGCAGATCCAGGGCTTGTAGATTGTACAACCTCCCTGAGTGGAAACAGATGTGGCGTCCATGCCGCAGGCCTGACGGGCAAATCCAAATAATGCTCTGTAATCTGGATGTCCAACACTGCTCATCCCACGCCTTGACATCTGGCTTGGCAGCTCCACACTGCTCCGTTCGAAAAGGCACAGGCACAAGGCCCTCCGTTATTAGCCGTAAGTCTGCTGCATAAACTTTTATAGCTCTGTTTGTCTTTCGGGACGATCCCCGAAGCGTCGTTCCCCCCCTGGCCGTAGAAGTTTCCATCCGAGAAGTTCCACTTTTTGACACGGAGGGAGTGTGTTATGTAGTAATAGTTTTCACTTCGATTCACAACCATAACATTAAAACCACCTGCCTGATATTGTGTAGGTCCATCCAGAACAGCTCTGCACTGTGTTTTGACCCCACTTTATCACTGCCAGCATTAACATTTTCTGTGGGATTGAACCAGAAGAACTTGCTTTCGCTTCTTTTGGCCTTAACCTTGTCAACAGTTCACCAGTTCTCCTTCAATTGTGGTAGGTACTAACCACCAGGACCAACACTCCACAAAACATCGTAGCCATCACAGAAGGTCCTTGTCAAAGTGGTTCCTGCTTCCAGCACATCAATGTCAAGAACTGACTGCTGACTTGCTGCCTAACATACTCCAACCTGTGAGAGGTCCCACTGTAATAAGACAATCAATGTCACCTCAGTTGGCATTTGGTGTGTCCGGAGCAGCCGTCGTGGAAAGTTCTTTTAGCAGATCAGGAACTTCCAGTTTAAGTGCTAAAGAAGCGAACCCCACCCATGGCGTCACATCGGAAGAAATGCCAAACGATTCCATTAAAACTTGAATTTCTCATCTTGAGCCTCTACCATTCAGCTTGGCCTTTGCTGGCCGAAACAGCTTTCATGCCGTAAGGAGCTTCCTTAAGAGGAAGAGAGTGAAGAGAAGAGCTAGGACAAAGCTCCTCCTAATTATCGAACTGCGCTGGTATTATGAACACAACTGGCTCGTGATTTGTTCAGAAACTGCCACAGCGCAGGGAGAGGGGTGACGGAGTCTCGCCAGAAAACAAATGTCCTAGATTAGCTCCAGCCAAACAGAGACAAGGGCAGGGGACAAATCGGAGGTTAAGAGTGCGTTCCGTCTCCACCGGGGATACTCACTCTCTCTCAGCTCAAGCAAGTAGTTTAACATGTGAAAACGCAAGTGTAACATTTCCCGAGCTGGATCTGCCTCTTGTCAGTACGAACACACTTCATGAGCTCTACTTACCTTGAAGCTCCACTGAAGGTGTGCAGATACAGACTGTAGTCCATTTGCTGTCTTCCTCATCAGTCTATGACCAGCCACTGCTGACGAGGTTTTGGAGTTTGCACACAGCAGGTACTTGGTTGTGTGGGTGGAGCTGGTATGAGTGTATGGGAACCACAACAAGACATCAGCTAAATATTAGTAGGAACATAGCTGAGCTATAGTATGGAATTCTCAAGACCTTTTTGTGTTCTTGGACTCTTGACCCCTGGTCTAGACAGAAATTTAAGCTGGTCTTGAGTCAAGCCACCTTCAAAGTCAATGTTTTTGTTAGAAATACAGTAAAGAAATTATTCCAGAACCCACTACCCCCCCTCTCTCCCCAAACTACAAAACCGGCAACGGTCGACATAACAAAATCTTTAAGCCCATGTCAACATGTGCATCTAAATCGAGGGTATTTCTAATGTCAGTGGAGTCAGGTGAGTTTTCTGCTGGTTGCAGTTTACGCAGGAATTTCAGGACATTTGGTCAATGTGAATTTGGGTGGTGTCAAAAAAATTCTTGGTGTCAATGTACTGAAGTCCTGTGTAACATCTTTATTATGTTAACCTCCCGTTAATGTAACATATGAGTAGAAATGTCCCATGATTCTTAACACGTTGAGCAGGCAGAGCGTGAATCCAGTAGGGGGCGATGTTTTCTTGGCCTATGTTGTCGTATTAGCCAGATCTTTATCATAAGGATGTCAAGGTTCAGCTCTAATCAAGACAACAGATCCATAGGGCGTTACACTCGAAACTCCCTCATTACTCCCTCCACAGGTCAACACACAACATTACAGTCTGGACTGACTCATTACTGCCCCCACAGGTCAACACACAACATTACA
>JBBIGC010000145.1:20846827-20860582 GCA_037576955.1 Lepidarchus adonis
CACACTGAACAAGGGCGCTGGTAGACATGATCAAAGAACGTACCGTTTTAATCCTGTGTAGAGAGAGAGAAAACTTTAGACAGAAGACAGTAACATTGGCCTGATTGAATTTTCCCAAAATAACTTAAACACTTCAGGAAAACGACTTGAGGAGTTGACTTGGCAATAAGTCTGACAGGAGCAATAAGAAGCCATGAGCCATGGAGGAGAAAAGGCCTCGTTTGCAGTTTATTCGTTGTTGATCATTTTTGAGGTTCGGTGAACTATTACAGTAGGAGATTAAATTTAGCGACGGGGTAATTTTATACAAATGCTGAGCTCGGTCAGAACAGCACGCAAACATCATTAACCTTGTGCCAATGTCCTGAGTTGACCACCTTCTTTTTTTACCCAGGAGAACGATAATGAGCTGTAACATTAACGATACCTGAGGTCCCCATGCCATTGGATGCCATTCTTCTTTGGATCATTATCGGAACTACTGCCGACCTGGAACCTGCTGTTCTGGAGATGCTCCATCACAATGAAGCCCTCAGATCCTTACACTCCTGCTTCCAGCACACCGACCTGAAGAACTGACTCCTCCTAACATGCCCCTCCCCCCGACAGGTGCCACTGTAGTGATTGGTGGGCTGCAGAAATGGCTGAATGGGGATTTGCTTGTTTGGCTAAGACTTCTACCCCTCCCACACCCTCTACACCCCCAGTCCATTAAGACTTTGGGAGCTATGGTGGAGCCCCTGAGTATTTCACACACTGGTCATATGAGGTTCTAGGTTCCAAAGGACCAAAAAGTCAAAAAGCCTGGAATGACCCAACAGCATCTAATCTAATAACAAAACAATCAAATAGGTTTGGTGCAAAGCCCAGTGGCAACAAGGGCCTGGACAGTAATGCTCACGCAGGTCAGCGCTTTCCCAGGAATTCTTGCTGGGGCTGAAGGAAATCCCTCTCTCTACGGCCTGAGAACCATTCCCGTTTTCTCCGAGAACATCTGAAAAGTTGCACATACTTAAATTTCTATCCTGTCACTTTTACCCAGAGTGCACTGCATTTCCCAGCGCCTCTCTCAGGGGCGTCAGGCCCGCTCTGCAGTCCAGCTGCATTATGGGGCGAAAATGGGCCTCTGGAGAAACTCTCGGGGGTGACCGAGAAAAAAAAGAAAAAAAGAAAGAAAGACGCTGTGTTTTGATCTTCGTGCAATATCTGCCACATATGGTTCCGTTTAAGAGGCAGGGGTGGTCCCGCAGATATATTTTTATTCTAATTCGCTGTAAGTAATTGTAAATTAAAGTATTGCTGGGCGTCTATGCGCTCCAGGTGGCCACAGGGGCCTCAGCATAGCTCAGAATATAATAAGCTTTCATCGCCTGCAATTTGCACAACTGTACAGGGAGAAAATAATGGAAATGTAATATTTATGTAGGGGCAGAGTCTAATGCTCGTTGCAATAAAGCTTGGCCAGAAATCAGTCCGATTATGTTACAATTTAAACCACCTGCAAATCACAAATTGAGTTTGGGATACAGTTAAGCGCTATATATAAAAAATGATATAGTTTGACTCAAAAGTGGTGATATCATGAACAATCTACTCCATAAGAGTACAGCCCCCAAAGTAACACCGTGTAGATACCACACTATGACTGAACACACCATGGCAACCTTATAGCTTTGATACCCCACTTAGCTAAGCCGGGCTGCCCCGGCCATCCCTACACCAGGACACGTACAACAAATGCATGCGACTACCAGCCCATCCGGAACAGATTGACCCCTACACCAGGGGTCCCCAACCACCGGGCCGCAGACCAGTACCGGGCCGTGAACCATTTTGTACTGGGCTGCACAAAAATACATTTTTAAAATGGACGATCTCAGTACATAGCATTTAGTGCGTCTCGATACACAGAGGGTTAAACAGCGCTCTCTACCCGAGGGCCCGCCTCCCAATCACTGATTGGTTGAAACACAATGCATGTTATGGAGGTGGACCTCGTTATCACACATCGTTAATGTGATTGGCTTTTGCCTTTTCCAGCTGCTCTGTGCTGGTCATCTTTTGTTAGCGCCAAAAAGGTTTTTGACTATTTTATTATTTATATATTTATTTAACATTTTATAATATGATTAGGTTGGTTATGCAGACTATAGCACTCTCTTGTCCGGTCAGCCGGTCCGTGGTGACCTAAAGGTTGGGGACCACTGACCTACGCCCAGAAAATCAGCGGTACTTCATAGAACATTCTGATAGGAGGATGCTATACATGTCTAGACCAATCACAGCTAGCGTAACACTGTGGTAGACTGGGATAGAAACACTTCTTCCCTATGCTTCTGTGGTGGCAAACATATGTAGCATCTCCAGTCTTGTGGGAGGAACCCTGAGATCCTTGCAGAAACCCATGGCAACATGCACGCAGTCCATAAAGAATGGATCACAGCTGATCAACCTGGGCCTTCTTACTTGCATACAGTATGTGACCACAGAGCGACCGAGCCGGCCAATCAGGCGCATATGTTGAGATAATTACATAATTAGTCTCCCTAGAAAAAGAGGAACTGTAGGAAGAGTCCATGACCCTCCATTCCTCACACTCTTTCTCTTTTATCGTCTCGCAGGCCGTGCTCTGGGATGATCCGTATGATTTGTGCAGGCTACTGTTCCGGCATTCCTCGGGTCAGATAAAAATATCAAAGCCCTTGACTTGCGTACAAGTCTCTTCGCTTTGAACCGCGGGGATACATCGCATAAAAGTCTCATCAAACCTAATTTATAGCGTACCTTCTCCTGGACCGAGATGAAGCCTGCTGATGAAAAAAGAGCAGCTTGAAAAGAAGCTCCACGGCCGACGGCTCCTGATTGATACTGCTACGTCAAGATGAGCGCTGCCTGATGTGCAGCCTGGCAGAGCCCGAGGTGATAAACATTATAACGTTCATCCAGACAGACAACTGTGAGGTCGCTCACAATGGCTGCATCCCAAATCAGAGTGATGAAGTGTAACTCGTATGGTCTTTGACAACATCTGACGTCAAAAAGCATCCAGCTGAAACATCAACAGGTTCACCTCACCAATGGAGGTCTAGACGTACTGGCTTGATCTGTTTATTAATATAATTAATATCTCTTATTCTACTGGATATGAACGTTTATTGGGCTGTTTATGGACTGATATCTGCTATTCCAATGTATGTTAGCCTTCACTTGGTTATTTATGGACTCATATCTCATATTCTAGTATGTAGGAACATTTATTGAGCTACTAATGGACTAATATTGACAATTCCAAAGTATATTAGTGTTTACTGAGGTATTTTTGGATTGATATGTCTTATTCTACTATATACAAGTGTTTATTGATGTGTTTGTGGATTAATATTTCTTAGTCCAATGTATATTAAGATCTAAGATCACTTATTCTAGTATATTGGAGTTTTAATAAGGTATTTATGGACTAATATATCCTATTCTAGTATATAGGAGTGTTTTTTGAGGTGTTCCCTGTTATAGCATACCAGAGCATTTATCAATATATGGACTAATATCTCCTATTTCATGTGTACCTGTTTATTGTATATTAGCCCATAAACACATCAATACATGTTCCTGTATGCTAGAATGTAAGATATTAGTCCATAAACACCTCAATAAATGCTCCTGTACACGAGAATAGAAGACACTAGGACATAAACACCTCAGTGACCATTCCTTTACGCCAGAATAGGAGATATTAGCCCATAACACCTCAATAAGTACTTTTATAAACCAGAATAGAGGATATTAGCGCATAAATATCTCAATAAATACTATTGTACCACAAAACAGGATGTATTAGCCTATAAACACCTCAATAAACACTCCTATACATCAGAATATGAGGTACTAGTACATAAACACCTCAATAAATACGCATGTGCACCAGAAAATGAGACATTTCCCCATACAACACCTAAAAACATTCATATGCATTAGAATAATACATATGTATCCAGAAACACCTCAATAAACACCACAATAACCACTCAGAGACTCTTTAATAAAAAACATTAGTCTATTAAAACCTCAATACACAATAATTTACACAAGAATATATTAGTCTAGATTAAACGCTCCTATACACTAGAATAGGAGAGTCTATTAACATCTAAATTAACATTATAGTCATATATATAGTCCATAAACACTTATAAGCATTTCATTCAGTTGTTTCCCCTATTACAGAATGAAAGAGCATTTAGGTTCATCTCAGTATTTGCTCCTAACTCTGGAATAGGAGACATCAGTCCAGGAAAATGTCAGTCTGTACAAATAACCGTGTATAGAATCAGAGTCAGAATGATGCCAACTGTTGCTAATGGCAGGTCTTTGCTGATGCTGATGCATGCTGGGAAAACTGTGGGGCATTTTTGCTGAGCTATAGCTTAATGAGAGCCCATCGTTTGGAAATTTGCCTTAAATGACCGCGACTCTTTTCCCAGTGTTCTATGAGAAACTATGAGAAAGTGGCAGCAATCACATTATGGCTGCAAATCTACAGGGAAGGTTCTCGCTCGTAGTCGAGGAGGAGAAGCCCCACAATCACAGCAGTATAGGTTCTGATTCTGTCGCCCTGCACGGCCTGCCATGATGACCGCAACACTTCACATCTCGCTCCTCACTTTCCTTTTCACTGTTGCTATGTTGCCAAAATATTATTCCTGCAAGTTTTGTTTCTGTCCTTGAGAAACACGGCCTTTACGAAGGGAAACGAGGGAAAAAGGACGAATTACAACGCTGAAATATCCAGGAGTCGGTATAGGCAGGAGGAAGCCAGATATTTAATCACTTCCATATCTCCTCCAGAGTCCCCAGTCGATGGATTTTTTCTTACTGCCAGTCACAAAACGGCATGACATCATCTATAATTCCCTTACACAACAAACGTGTGTTCAGGCAAATAATCTAATACAGGAATAATTTCCAATGCAGGAGGACAATGGAAGGAATTTTCTTGCCAAACAAAGGTGACTGACGTGCTTTGTGTGGTAGAGCGGTTCTCCATTCATAATCATGTTTGTATTGTTGACAGTATTATTGCTATATAAGTACATATATGATCTCAACAAAAGCTCTATTACACTAAAGGAGGCGATATTAGTCAACACCTCAATAAACACTCACTAGAGTAGAAGATATTAGTCCATAAACACCTCAGTAAATGCTTCTACACACTAGAATATGATATATTAGTCCATAAACATCTCAGTAAATGCTTCTACACACTAGAATAGGAGATATTAGTCCATAAACATCTCAGTAAATGCTTCTACACACTAGAATAGGAGATATTAGTCCATAAACACCTCAGTAAATGCTTCTACACACTAGAATAGGAGATATTAGTCCATAGACACCACAGTAAATGCTTCTATACAATAGAATATGAAATATTAGGCCATAAACACCTCAGTAAATGTTTCTATGCACTAGAATAGGAGATATTAAGCCATAAATACCTCAGTAAATGCTTGTATACACTAGAATAGGAAATATTAGGCCATAAACACCTCAGTAAATGCTTCTATATATCAGAATATTAGATGCTGGACCAAAAACACCTCAATAACACCTCTACATATTTGTATTAATTTATTTAGTTTATCTGATAGGGACAGATACATAATAACATAGACAAAATGAACAAGGCAGTAGTCCCATGCATCATGGTGCTTATAGCGTGAGCTAATTTGCAGCACTTGTCTCTAGATGGTCTTTTATGACCAGTATATCAAATATACAACAGTTAACATGATAAAAGTAAAAAAAAATTAACAATGATACTAACAACCTATCCAGTTACAGACAGAAACAACCTAGATACCAGTAACATAATAAACAAAGTTTTGTTTGTTTCTTAAAAATACTTAATCCAGTCTCAGATTGTATTATGACATGAACACATCAATTAACAGTTCTATACACTATAATGGGAGATATTAGACCATAAACACCTCAATAAACACTTGTTTGGGCTAGAATAGAACATACAGGTCAATAATCACTTTAATAAATACTTCTATATATCAGAACATGAGATATTAGGCCAAAACATCTAAAATAAACACTCCTGTATGCTAGACAAGTACATATTAGGCCATAAACACCTCAATTACCTCCTCTATACACTATGATGGGAGATATTGGGCCATAAACACTTTAATAAACAACGTAGAAGATATAGGTCCATCAAAACTTCAATAAATACTTCTATAAATCAGAATATGAGCTATTATACCATAAACACTTCAATAAACACTCATCTAAGCTTAGAATAGAAGATATTACTCCACAAGCACCTCAATAAACACGTCTATATACTCGATTAGCAGATAGTAGGCCATAAACACCTTATTAAACACTATTCTATGTTAGAATAGAGGATTCAATGTACATGAGAGTTTGTTGATGGACTAATATCTCCAACTCCAATGTATAAGAATAGTTACTGAGGTGTTTCCTAACTAAAGTCTTTCAGTATTTAGTGTAAAGAAGCATTTATTGAGGTGTTTATTGACCAAAGATGTCAAGGCTAATCAAATACATTTAGTGTAGGGTGGGAAAAGTTTTATTTTTTATTTTTTGCAAAACTACTGCTGGTCTCTCTTGAGACTTAACACTACAGGCCCCATTCTCAAGACCTTGATGACTAGCCAAGGTCTCATCGCTTTTATAAGACATCCTGACTTAACGCCTACTCAGCGGTTCAAAACTCGGCCTACGCCAGTGTTCAGGTCCATTGTCAGGCCAAATGTAGAAATCCATCCCAGAGAACCCTGAAGTAGTCTTTACAGCACGTTCCTGTTTTCTATGCGACTCCCAGGGCTTGAGTCGAGCTCTTGAGAGCAAATGCCTGGAACAGGCAATTATAAGGTCATTGTCTCTTCAGCGAGCACCATTCCCCCATGGAGGAGATATGGACAGCCGTAAAGGAAATTATGTCATCAGTCAGCCATTACGAGCTTTAAGAAAACATATAAGCGCGTCCTGCCATAGCGGACCCAGAAAAGACCGAAATCCCACAAAAGATTAAATCGAATGTCCAGTGAGCTGCAATAACACGGGTCACTCTGATGGTCCTGACGTACGTGCTGAGCTAAATCCAACATTTCTGACAGAGAGTAACTTGTACAGCATTAACGAGCAAATCGTATTAACACCGGTGTGTGTAGACCTTCACTCACACTGTTCTTCCCACACAGTGGCAATAAGCAAGAGATTAATGTTCGACTTGCCCAGAGAGGCCACTCTCAGAACCACCATGAAACGCAACAATAATGGCGTCAGATTTATGCCTGCAGTTCAATTTCTGTCCACTTGGTGGCAAAGACCATCCATAACATTAAGACCACCTGCCGTGTAGTGAGCAGGACCCTCATGCCGCTGAAACAGCTCTGACTGTGTTGTGCACTGTGTTCTCACCCCTTTCCATCAGAGCAGCATTAACATTCATGGATCGGACCACATTCCCCATGTGCACCAAAGAAGCTTGGGTGCCTCTGTTCTCCCTGGGCTGCTCTGGGCTGAGAGTGTCAGCAGAAGATTCAGAGCAGCAGTTTCAGTGCTGTTTTAGTTTAATTTTGAAGCCCATATTTACCAGGAATCCTAAAATCATTGAAGAGTCGTTTAAAAAGTGTTGCCGCCTGCTAAACGTGAGGGGGTAATGTATAGAAAGTGCTTAGTCTCTTCGTTCGTTTGCGTGTCTGTGATAACTGGGCAGAAAGACAGATTTGTTGTACAGCGCTGCGCCACAAACAGCGAGTGTGCATGTGTCAGTTGTGTGTGTTGTGCTGTTTACTTGATGCATGGAAACATGGTACAACGTGGGCTGGTACACACTGATGAGTTTTTTAAATTACAAAAATGGCCTAAAACTACAAAAATGTGAGGGAATATCTAAATAAAAAATCAAACCCCATTCGCTCACCTCCTGTTTCCTCATCAACCTCTCCATTAGGGGCTGCAGAAAAGGTCTCATGTTATTTAGACAAACGCTGCAAAAAAGGAAGCCAGCGCTGTAACCACATCCCTGTGATCCGTTACAATAGCTGGCCACCCCTGCCTCTGCCCGGACCAATGGAGTTTACCTCTTCATGATTTTATATCTAGCAGTAAGTGCGACTTTTTAAGGAACATATCCCAGTCATGTAATTGCATGGGCTTCATGTTTCATGTAATAACTGTACATATAATCACATCCTATGCTGAGATGCGTACATGCTGTCTACTGTAGGTGACAATAGAAATGTTTGGGGCTGTTAAAATCAGCCTCCCATGTCAGGAAGCCCCTCTTTTAACATAGGGTTCACTGAAATCTCCCTCATGGCTTTCGCAGAGAACCTGTGTTTACTTTCACTCCAGACCACAGTAGAAAGGAGAAAATGGAGTCAAACATATTTTTATAGCTTTAACCCATAAAGTCTTATATAGTAACTATGTAATTACTCTCTTAAATGTCAATATATACATAATAGCAAAGTAAAGGTTCTAGACATGTAGGAATTAAGCTATATCCATGAACTGGTTAGTGCAGCAGTGCAGTTCCTTGAATAAAAAGAGATTTATAACCACACGTCCCACTTGGAGGACGGATCCCGAAGCGTCTGGATCCCGTAATAGGTACTTTTCTTATCCTTCTTTCAGCTAAGTGATAATAGGTTTTCCGCCATACTGCTACATGCCGAATGGAGATAGCAGAAGTTTGGGGCCGTTGACTTCTGGGAGACGAACTCATCAAGTCTGGACAAAGCATTAGCGCACCGCGGCCAGAGCGTACCCCTATAGCCCCACCGTCTGATGGATGTGCTACACACTGGTTATTTGTTAAAGGCAGGCCGTGGCCGCGCCGGTTTGGACGGGGATGAAAAGTCACGCACCGATGCCAACACGCTGGGAAGGCCCAAACCAAACAAACACGCGTGCGTCCAAACAAAATCACTTAACATGAAATGTGGACGACTAAGCAAAGCAAGTCGTCGGCACGATGAACCCAGTGATTGGAAATGCATGTGCAGCTGCACAGTAAATATTGCAAGGGGCGTTTGAAGCCTTTGCGCATTTACAGCAAATTTAAAGTTATGAGAGGCTCTGAGGTAGGTCCATGTTTGCAGAGAGCCTCATATGGTTTTCTCCACGCAGGAGGAAAGCACCAGGACGTCAGCAGATCAGCACAAAGCTGAGCGATAGGCAGAGGTGGACGATATCATTACGCGAGAGCTTGTGAGGTTCTTTGACAATCGAGAGTCTCCTGCAAGGGGAACTTGTTCTCAGGTTCTCAGTTTTCCAAATGTTCCTCCCAACTATCCATGTCTGATTCCACCCATCACATGATCATCATACCACCCAATGCCATCAACCACTCCAGGACACACAAAGCTCCATCACCCACCTAATATTGTTTAGGTCACCCTGGCGCCATCAAAACAGCTCTAAGTCATGGGCTCTTTGTTAAGTACCTCAAACGGTTCCTGAACATTTGCAGTGAGCCAGCTGCCAGAAGAGGCCACTCTTTTAAGGAACACTATCACCACGGAGGGGGTGTACTTGGACTGCAGTAATGTTTAGGTAGGTGCAACCGAGTTTGTGTGCCACGCTTACCTGGGGAAGATATGACACCAGGACTTCTACTGGGTCCTCCATTTATATGATGGCTACTCTGGACCTCATTGCTGCAGACCACTTTGATCCTCCAAGGCTGGAGATACCTGTCATGTTCCTCAACACCGTCACCCTGTGCTTGGTCTGCAGCTGTGTGTAGGTTGGTGCTAGGTGTCGAAGGAACATGCACATGAATGAAGAATATCTTAAATATCTTGATTTCTTGGGTACTGACCTCTGTCCATATGATGTAGAAGAAGCATGATTGGCCATCTTCTTCAATGGCTCCATGATACAGTTCTGATGCTCACATGCCCATTGTAGATTTCTGTGGTAGACAGGGGTCAACATGAGCCCTCTGACCCCTTTCTAAGAGAGCCAGTCTTCCCTTTTTGTGCCCCAGCAGCTCTTTTGTGGGAGAACCTTCACTCCATCACCCTTGTGCGCCCATGTTCCTGTCACTAATTCACCATTGTTGTATCCTCCACACTTACTGCTGCGACTCCCAAAGAGCCGCCATATTGGATGTGCTCTGACCCAACTGTTGCCCTCCTTACACTCCTTCTTCCAGCACATCAACATCGAGGAACTGACTGTTCACTTGAAGCCTAATATCTCCCACCCTTCTCTACTGGTCAGACTAGCTTATCTTTACGTTACAGCACGTTACAGACCTTTTTCATTAGCAAACCTATGCTGGGAAGATCTTTCCATTTCTGGATCTTGGACCAAACCACCAGCTACATAGATCAATAGCCCCCCCTTCAGACCTCCCACCCCCCAGTTTAAATTGAATTACGATCTTTAAGATCTAATGGGGAACTCCACTAGGGCTTTAAATTAACTCCAGCTCATCTTCATCCAGGTCCACTTAGAGCGTCAGCGGAGATGAGCTGATGTTTGTTTGTCAGAAGGAAACTTTGCGAAAGTTTCCAACACGGGCACAAAAACTAGTGCTGGTGTGTGTGTGTAGAACCTGCTGGGTTCCACCTAACCCAACCCAACCTAACCTTCATGACCCCATTGTCCCGTGAGGCCCAGGTCCTCACCAAGTGATGAAAACACGCACATGTAGGAGCTTTGCTTATCCAGAGAAGCTGCAATATGCATTAAATTCACTCACTCAGGCCCAGGCCCACTATTGCTTCGAGCTACCTGATGTTGAACGGTGGCAATATAACATTGTTTATGATAGCACTCCTCCATCTTTCCTCTTCTCTCTCTCTCTCTCCTTCCCCTGCTCTCGTCCCCTCCCTCCGAGCCAATATCTTCCCCTCCGCTCTCCGACGGATGGATGGAAGGATGGAAACCATTATGAGGCAGAAGAGGGAAAAAAGAGGCAGATGGGGATTCCAGCGATCTCTTCGGAATAGATAAATAGATTTTGAAATCATTCACAAATGATGTGCAAAATGTGCTCGCCATCTGCTCTCCTACCAGCGCTGAGAAAAACCTGCGCTCACTTTCCTTCTGAACTGCAACCCTTCCCCCTCCCTCTTCCCCTTCACTGCCTTGGCTTCTTTAAGAGGAGGAATGCAGTCACAGCCTGCAAAACATGGCCAAGGCCTCCACTAAACTGTGCAGATGAAATATACTCTTATATGTTGTCAATAAATTCCACAACACAAGTGCAGTATTGGAATATATCCCTCTTTTTCACATCAATACAGAACGACGACCACTGGCAGGTGAAGTGAGTAACTCACATGTCTAGTAAATATCTAACGAGGTAAGAAAAGGTATGAGAACCTTTTGGAATTTCATGGTTGTCATAATGTGAATCTAAGTCAATGGTGTAGACAAATTTAATGTGCCTAAAACTATTTTTTTGACATTAAAATACACTTTTTATGTCCTTAATGAGAACAACCCCAAACAACTCAGTGGGAAAAGTACGGGAACCCTTGGAATTTATAACTGGTGACCAAGCCATTGGCAGCAATAACCTCAACCAGTAGCTGTGGATCAGATCTGCACATCGTTCAGAAGGAATCTCAGCCCGTTCGTCCGGCAGACATGCTTTAGCTCATATTCTTCTGACGTCTCATGTGTACGACTCTCTACAAGTTGAATCTCTATTGGGTTGAGGTCTGGGCTCTGAAATACAGATTTAGTTTTTCTGAAGCCATGTAGTTGTGGACTTGCTCTGGTGTTTTGTCCTGTTGTATCACCCAACTTCTAGTTCCAGATGTACAGACATTCTCACATTACGCTGAAGAACTTTTTGATACACTTGGGAATTCATCTTCTCCTCAATGACTGCAAGCCCAGATCATGATGTTTCCTCCACCATACTTTACAGTTGGGATGATATTCCAGGATGATATGCAGGGCGCTTTTGACACCAGACGTAGTGCTGGGTGTTCTTCCCAAATAGTGTCATCAGTCCACAAGGCGTTTGTCCAGTACTCAATGTGGTCTTTTGCAAGTTTCAGACATGCACCAATGTTCTTTTCAGTAAACATCAGCTTCCTTCATGGTGTCCTGCCATAAACACCTTGCTTGTTTAATGTGTTACGTACTGTAGACTCATGAACACGGAGGTTAATGATGCCTTCAAATCTTTGGTTGTCACTCAGGGTTGTTTGTTTACCTCATGATGAGTATTCATTGTGCTCTTAGGGTCATTTTGACTGGTCAGCCACTTCTTGTTGGAATAGCCACAGCCCCAAAGTGTCTCCATTTGTAGATCTGGTTGACTGGTGAATTTCTAGTCTTTTAAATAATTTTGCAATCATTTCCAGCTTTGCGTATTCATGATTGTAGATACTCTGAAAACTCTTTTTTTCCGAGGCATGACTCACATAAGCATATTCTTCTTGTGTAGAAAAAACTCGAAATGTTTCAGTGTTTTGTATCAGTCAAAGTAGCTCTGGTCCAAACTCCTTTTCTTAACAAGTCTACAGGTACATATGACACCTGACTCCAATTAGTCATAAACTCAAGGGTTCACATACTTTTCTAGCAATATGAGTTCTTGAATGTTGTTCTCAATAAAGACATAAAATATCTGGATTATCTGGATGTTATTATTTTAAGCACTTTATTTTTGTCAATACCCTTGACTTCGATGAAGATCAGATCATGTTTTATGACAAATTAATGCAGAAAAACTGAAATTCTTACCACTGTATTAGGCAGTGAACTGTTAGTTATTAAAGTTGATGTACTTGAAGCAGGAGTGTGAGCCACTTTGACAAGTGTTGTCCAGAGCATGGCCTAAAGTGAGTTTTCCAGGTGTGCAGAAGTTAGTACCTACCAACACTGGTCCAAAAGGTAAATCACAGTCAGGTTCTTGGGCGCCCAAGGCTCATTGATGCATGGCAGAAGTGAGGGCTAGATCTGATCTCAAAGCGATCCAGAGAAGATTGGAGACAGATGCTCCATCACAATAAGGACTCAGATCCTTACACCCCTGCTTCCAGCGCAACAGCTTCAAGAATTGACTGTTCACTACCTGCCTAATAAATCCCCCCCTCCTGACAGCTTCCACTGTAGAGTAATAGAGTCAATGGCAGTTGGCCCTTCATATGGCAGTGGTTTTAATGTTATGGCTGATTAGTGTATTGACTAATTGTGTTGCATGTCTTATGTGAAGGTGTGTAATTAAATATCATTTCATGTGCAGAAATCAAATGTAGTGTTATTTATGACTAATGTGGTCTAAAATATATGTACAATATAATGCTGTGTATTTCAGTGTGTGATGTGTGGAAGGACAGAGCAGCATTAATATACAGAAAGTATATAAACCGCGACATATTTTTTTAACAAAAGAAAGCGAGGGAGCAGTAAGGAGGAAAGGAGGAGGAAAGAAACATCTCTGAGAAGCTATAAATCCTGCGGCCCATCCCTCAGTGAGCAGTGTGAAATGAGCATCCTGATTGCGTGGGTGAGCCACGGACCGCATTTCCCAGAGCGCACTGGGGGAAGCTGACGGAACACCTGATGCTTACTGGAGCACTGGGAAATGTGTGTGTGTGTGTGTGTTTAAGTGTATGTGTGTGTGTTTAAGTGTGTGTGGGGGGCATCCAGTTTAAATAAACTCCCTCTCTCTCTCTCTCTCTCTCTCTCTCTCTCTCTCTCTCTCTCTCTCTCTCTCTCTCTCTCTCTCTCTCT
>JBBIGC010000145.1:20885770-20899913 GCA_037576955.1 Lepidarchus adonis
TGTGTCGATATAATAATGTGAGTATGGGACAGATATGTGCTCATATAATAATCCATCCAACACACCCACTTTGCATCTTTGAAGCCACACTGCTGTAGCATGTGCAGAATGTGGTCTGGCATTGTCCTGCTGAAGTCAAAATCATATCAAAAGTGAAAGTAAACTTTGTCCTCTCTGCTATAAATAGTACAGTATATAGTCACTAAATGATGAGGCCCCAGTCCTGGGATTTTATTGTCCCAGGAAGAGACATCACCTTGCTGGCAACACATGTCTCTCTAAAATCCTAATTCACATGTTGGAAACTTTTTAGGAAATAGTAATACCTGTGGGCACTGTATCAATGTATTGATACTGAAGACTATCAGTACGTCTGATGCTAAATGGTGCACATAAGCTTGTATTACTTGGCCACTTTAGCTTTGTGGCTAAACTGAAGGAGCAAACATTTGCAAACGTCTCCAGAGCCATCACTCAGAGTTCTGGGCTTGTGTGCTGGTGTAGCTGTGTATTCAGACATGAAAGGCTGCAGAGGAACACTCATTAACAGGCACATTAGTGAAAAGAGCTCATTCCAGCACACCCAGGAAAACACACAAACACACACCCATCCCCCTTTGATGGCAGGTAATGTGTGAGGGCTTTCAGAAGGTGGGATGTGGACTAGACTGACTGATTGATTCTACCTGGAAACTTCTTTTGCAGATGATCTGGTTTGGAGTGCTTTAACAACTGGGTTTATTTGGCTGGGAGATCTTCACTGGTGGGTATGGAGCGATACAATAATGCAAAAATAAACAGTATGACTTTTTCTTCATAAAGCCATGACATTTAAATATATATAAATATAAATATAAACAAAAAAGCAATATTATGGTTTTTAGAGTGTCAATCTGGAGCATTTCTATTAATCCATTTTGCATGGAGTAGACAGGCACTGGTGAAATAATGTTTATCAGTGATCCACAAAATAATGACAATATATTTATTTAGTTTTGAAATAAAGTCATCTGTGTATGTCATTCAGCACCAAATCGGAAAAAAAGTTATTACATCGTAGTATTTTGATACTTTTTGGAACAATACCATATTGGTATATCTGTGTCGATATAAATTTTAAAAAATTATTATTTAAGCCATTTAAAATGTCATATAATAATGCCAAAATATGACTTTGAAATATTTATCAAACAGTAAAGCAATATTATGGGTTTTACAGTGTAAAATAATACCAACAGATACTAAGATGTAAATTTAAACTCAATACATCGTAGTATTGTGATGTAGAACGAGACCATACCGATAAATCTATGTCGATATAATTTTTTTTAAAAAGTATTATTTAAGCACTTTAAAATGTCTTCTGGAATTCACAAGACCGCAAGCAGTCAGGGGTGCAATAATATCATATCATGGCCCAAATATCATTATCATATCATGTCATGGCAGTTCATCCCACATAACTAAACCTTTCCTGACTTACGTGAACAATTTTACGACTGACGGCTGTTGCAAGCGTTAATGCAGGCGTCTTGGTGAAGTGTTAGTTGAAATTACAGTGTATTTGGTTCTGAGTCTATAGCGCTGGACTGTGGTGATGCTGGTCATTAAAACTAGTCTGAAATTTGCCCAATGCTAACGCTAGACATATTCCATTAGTGTGTAATAGCAGTTTAGCCTCTCACACACTTCCTAAATAAATGATTGCCAATAAATAACACACTGAGTGTAAATATTGGGGTTACAGTAGCTGTGGAAAAATGTGGGCGGAGCATGAACGTCAATTAGGTCAAAACTGTTAAAGTGACATTGGGGCTACATAAGGGCTAAAGAAAGGCAGCATATGTCCACAGAAGTGTGTATTGCTGAGAAAGCCTTTGTTGCTTGGCCAGGGTGAGAATTAGGCTACTTACACACACCCCACACCCACCCTAATGCACACACACACTCACACACACACCTCTGCTATCAGCTCAGGTGAGATAGCGCACTTGCACTGCTGTGTAATCAGCCCCCCTAAATACACACTCGCGCTAGGAATGAGGCTTTTCCTCCTCACACTTTGGCCTTGCGCCAATTAGGAAGCGATGGGATTAGGAGCATCAAAGGCCGTGATGTAAAAACACACACAGACACCCATTAGTGTGTATTGGTGTGTGTGCAGGCCCAAAATTGTGGTGTTTCCCATGGCTGCAAAAAGATATCTGTGTAACAAAAAAGGACAGAGGGGATGACGCACACTCCTGTTACGCAGACGTCCCGGCCGAAAATTAAATATAAATTTATATCAGAAAAATCTCAGCAACGTCTGAGTGTGTTAACCACTAGGCTAGCACTGCTCACAAAACAATGCAGTTTCCCATAATGCATTTCACTCAATGGTTCTTCACATCCGCATTCCCAGCACAACAGCGATCAATGCCACATATGTTCTACATGTTTTCTTTTTGACACCAGTGATGTGCAAGTACTATTCTAATATAAAAATTAAACAATAAAAAACACTCACTGTCTCTAAACTACTCTTACAGATACATTTTCCAGACTTTTGCACTGTACTATATATGTATATACACTGTATATTTGATGTCAGCAACAAATTTTAACAAAGGGACATGTTTACTCCTGTTTTGAGTCACATTTTCTCATAAAAACACTTTGTAAGTATTTGGGAACCGAGGAGTCTAGCTGCTAGAATTCTGAAAATGACATGTAGCCAGATATGGCATTTTGGGGTTTCTTTTGTCATATCTTCCGTGGAACACTGTCTTGCTGAAATAAGTATGGCCTTCCTTAAAAAACGAATGGATGGCAGGATGTCTTTCTTCAAAATATGAGTTTAAACGATTAACAAAGTAAATAGTACTTATGTCTAATACATTTTCTTGCCTACCAAATCACTGTTTGTGCTTAAAAACAAACAAACCAATAAAAACAAACTTAAATAATATTTATTACACTAATTATTTTTATATTTGGGGATTACAGAATGACATGTGCTGCCTTTGAAGAGATGTCTCTTCCCACGTTCTTAGGACACACCTTGTTATTTCTCCAGAACAATGCCTGGATTTAGCTTAAATGTTCTCACAGAACTGCAGCAGTTATTCTCCTCAGTTCCCAAACGATTAAACAGTGCAATGAAATGTAACCGTCCCAGTTCTTTTACTGTTGCATAATTTAAATCTATATTTGTTTCTTTTTCAATCAGTAACATCACTTTTTTGATTGTTCTGCTATCAGTTATCACATTGCACAGTCATGATTCTATTACATTTTACAATATTTTTGATATTTTTGTTGTTTTGAGACTGGAGTGAAGATCAGACATAACTGCAGGTAAGAGTGTAAAGTTACAGTGGCTTAGCCCCGCCCACTCACAATGAAGTCATAGGAGAGTTTCAGAAAGAGGGCAGCCAATCAGAACCAAGCTCATTTATATATATTAGCAACAGAAACAGTCTGTTTAATTTTACAAATGAAGAAAAGTTGGAAAAATGCCTCCCTCTCTCTCTCTCTCTCTCTCTCTCTCTCTCTCTCTCTCTCTCCCAGAGGTTTCCATCGTGAAGGCCGAGGGAACAACAGCAGCAATAAATTCAGCATCCATTGTTTCTTCAGCTGGACTGGGTGACTGTGTGTGTGTGTGTGTGTGTGTGTGTACATCCTGCCCCAAAGTTTAGCACCTCCATCAGCAAGGACAGTACAGAGCTACTGGAGGGAAAGAAAGCGAGGGAGGGAGAGACAGAGAGAGATATAGAGAGAGAGACAGACAGAAAGAAAGAAAGAGAGAGAGAGAAAGAGAGACAGACAGACAGACAGACAGACAGACAAAGAAAGAAAGAAAGAAAGAAAGAAAGGCTGACAGGTTGTTTTCTCTCTTTAAAAATGGCCCCAAACTTTTGACTGATCATTTCACTAAAATCAACATGATTTCTTTGATACTGCAGCCATCTCACACATACACACACACACACACACACACACACACACACACACACACACTGCCTGACTCATTTCTCCTCAATAGCTCCAGCTGATGGATAGATTATTAGTAACGGCATCAACATAATACCTGCAAAAACACGTTTGTGGATGTTCTTACTGAGAGGCAGCTCAGGGTCAGAGAGAGGTAGAGGAGGAAGGATGCTGTGTGTGTGTGTGTGTGTGTGTGTGTGGTTCTAACCAGTATATATATATACACACATACAGTATCTAACAAAAGTGAGTACACCCCTCACATTTTTGTAAATATTTTATTAGATCTTTTCATGGTACAACACTGAAGATATAACGCTTTGATACAATGTAAAGTAGTCAGTGTACAGTTTGTATAACAGTGTAAATTTACTGTCTCCTCAAAAAATCTCAACACATCCATTAATGTCTAAACCGCTGGCAACTAAAGTGAGTACACCCCTCGGAGAAAATGTCCAAATTGTGCCCAAAGTGTAGATATTTTGTGTGTACAACATTATTCTCCAGCGCTGCCTTAACTCTTGAGCTTGGAGTTCACTAGAGCTTCACAGGTTTCCTCTGGAATCTTCTTCCACTCCTGGAATCCAGCTGGTGGATGTTAGAGACCTTGCGCTTCTCCACCTTACGTTTGAGGATGCCCCACAGTCGAACATCTTTACCCTCAGTCTCTTTAGCAAAGCAGTGTTCGTGTTGGAGGTGCGTTCAGGGTTGTTATGCTGTAATGCCGAAGGTAGAAGATCATGCTCTGCTTCAGTATGTCAGTGTGCAGGTTGGCGTTCATGGTTCCCTCAATGAACTGTAGCTCCTCATGTCTTGGCCACCGCACTGCAGCTCAGTTTCAGGGTGTTGGTATCTTCTCATAGTTTAGACCATCTTTATGTAGCGCAACAATTCTTTTTATTAGATCCTCAGAGAATTCTTTGCCATTAGGTGCCATGTTGAACTTCCAGTGACCAGTATGAGAGTGTGTGAGTGCGATAACACACAATTTAACACACCTGCTCCCCATTCACACCCCACTGTAACACTAATCAGTCACATGACACTGGGGAAGGAAAATGTCTAATTGGGGATGTTCTAAATTTTGTTGCCAGCAGTTTAGACATTAATGATACACATTGCTATACAAGCTGTACATTGACTACTTTACATCACATATTCAGTTTATGACATAAAAAGTAACTATGCATCAATTTGCTGAAAATATTGTGCATTTTATGGATTTTCTAGAGAGAATGTGTTTACATCAAATCAAAAAATGACCAAAATATGTTATTTATCGAGAGGTGGCCAAACTTTTGCATAAGACTGTATATTACATATATAAGTGCAACACACATGCAATGAGTAGAAGAAATCATTAAAAACATTTTTCACGGCCCTGTATATATGTGTGGGATATATTATTATCATGTTTATTAACATGTACACACTATGCATTCACTGTGTCCCCAGGGCAGGCAGCAGTTTGCGTGTGTGTGTGCGCACATGTGTGTGTGTGTGTGTGCACATGTGTGTGTGTGTGTGTGTGTGTGTGTGTGTGTGTGTGTGTGTGTGTGTGAGAGGGAAGGTACAGGATGGAGGTCCGTCCTGTTCTTTGCTCTTCTGGCAGCCAGGAACACATCAGTCCATCACCATCTCACACTGACCCTCAGTGAAGAGAGCCAGGGACATGTACATCCCACCCACCTCCACCCTACCCCCACCCACCCCCACCCCCTGCCATGCCCCCAGCTGGCTGACTGCCCCTCTCAACCCAGGTGGAGACACATTCTAATATATTAGGAATGATATAATAAGGCTTGTCTGGAAAGAACCCAAACAAGAACACACACGCAACACAAACACGCAACACAAACACAAAGACAACACACACACAGACAACACACAGTGTAGTTTGTTAATTGTTCAGTTGGGTGTCAAAGTAGCTTTAGTTCAGGTAAAAGCTCTTGTCGGGCATTAAGCTCTAGCTGAGTGGTTGTGCCTTACGTCCTCATGTCTGTGCTCCTCCTGACTCTCCCCTTTAGCTGTGCTGTCATAGAGAGTCTTTTCTGAGCTGCTGCACTCAGACCACAATGTACATTGTTCTTAATCTCTTCCAGTACTAAGCCATGTGAGGGACCAAAGCTCAGAGCTTTTTTCTCTATTCTGTAAGATGATTCTGTAAAGCTGCTTTGGAACATTGGTTGAACAGAAATACATTTGACTTGACTAGTCAGCCATTAATCTGTATTTGGGCCTGAAACTCTACTCAGGTGTTAAGTTCTAGTCTGTTGTCAAGTTCTGCTCAGGTTTTAAGCTCTAGTCTATGGCATCATGCTGATGACATAAAGGTATTCTATTCTACTCCTATTCTATTTTACTCTGTTCAACTCTATTCTACTCTACTCAACTATATTCTATTTTACTCTACTCTGCTATGCCCTATTCTATTCTACTCTATGGTACTCTATTCTACTCTACGTTACACTATTCTATTGTATTCTATTCTACTCTATTCTACTCTGTGTTACGCTATTCTACTCTACTCTTTTCTATTCTTTTCTACTCTACTCTATTCTATTATATTGTAAGTTACTCTACTATTCTTATTTTGCCATGTAAAGCGACCTTGAGTTTGTGAAAGGCGCTATATAAATTCAAATTATTATTATTATATTCTACTCAACTCTACTCAATTCTACTCTACTCTCCGCCATGCTGCTCGACTCTATTCTATTCTATTATACTCTGCCCATTTATATTTTATTCTATTCCACTCTATTTCATTCCACTTTCTTCTATTCAACTATATTCTAGTCTACTCTACTCTATTCTATATTCTATTCTACTTCATTCTATTTTATTCAACTCTATTCAATTCTATCCTTTTCTATTCTACTCCACTCTATTCTATTCTATTCTTCTGAACTCTATTCTAAATGCATCTATTCTACTCTATTTTATTTTATTCTCCCCTATTCTATTCTACTCTATTCTATATTATTATATTCTACTCTATTATATTTTATTCTCCTCTATTCTATTCTCCTCTGCTCTATTCTATTCTATTCTATTCTATTGTCTTCTACTCAACTGTATTCTATTCTATTCTGCCTTTTTCTATTCTACTCCACTCCACTCAATTTTATTCCACTTGTTTATTATATTCTACTCTTCTCAACTCTATTCTTTTATATTCTACTCTACTTTATGCTACTCTGCTCTATTGTATTGTATTGTATTCCATTCAACTAGAAACCTACTCTACTCGATTCAAGTCTACTTTACTCTAGTGTACTTTACTGTACTCTGTTATATGATATATCATATTATACTCTATTGTATTGTATTATATTCTGCTCTATTCTTTTTATTCTTCCTTATTCTATTCTATTCCATTTTTATTCTATTCTATGTTACAGTTTGATATGTTTGATTACATCAAATACACACACACTCTCACACCTGGGATATCACCTCAGGCCAACTAGTGTGGCTGACAGTGGCTCTATGATGACATGTTTAAAAGACAGAAGCACACACACACACACACACACAGGTTGAGGTGAAGTCAAGGGCGGCAGAGTAGAGAAAAGATGGACTGACAGACATACTGAGTGACACACACACACAGATACACGTGTCTCCAGAGGTTTAACTTCCTCCGAGTGGGGAAAGGGAAATCAGCCCAGGATAATGTGGTTCACACACACACACACACACACACACACACACACACACACACACACACACTTTTGCCATGAACAAAGGAAGCCCTGGAAGGTGAAAGCAGGACTTGGTGAAAATTGTGTCCGATTGGTCTGTGACCTGTGGACGGCCGGACAGATGGACAGACCCCATCACTGTCAGCAGCTGTCTATAAATAAAGCCTTCAGTTGCTGGGAGGAAGGTCTGCCTGTCCCGCCGATGACCTGGGGGTGACTCAGCCGGGGCTGCGGGTTCGGGACCGAGTGTGTGAGAGAGTGTGTGTGAGAACTGAACTGGAGAAGTGTTAAATACAGTCCAACCCAGACACAGTCACAGTTCACTCTTTCATACAACAAAACTGGATTTTACATTTTATAAAATGACTTTTTAGCAAAACTCACAAAATTATCATTACAAAATTTATAGTGACAAAATGCCATTAATTGTTTACATTCTGAGAAAATAAACTGATACAGTGGACATTTCTAATTATTATGTGTGTGAGAATAATGAGTAAATTATCATTCTAAAATTATTAGAATGTTTACTTTGTTAAATTAAAGATAAATAATATTTACTTTATGTAATGAGTCAAAATAATTGTATTTCATTTTATTTCAAATAGTGAACGCTCTATTTCTAATATTTAATTTAGCATTTTAAAATAACTAATGTTAACTGTTCTATGTTTTCTTAAAATAAGCCATTAAATTTCTAACAATAATGTACAATTGGCAAGAAAATGAATGGATAGTAAATGAAACCTTACCTGATAGCTGGCAGATTATTATAATTATTAAGAGTAGATACTTCTCACTATAGAATTCATAGTATACATTGAATAATTCATAATGAACACAAAATAATTATATTGTATACTAAATAATTCATAGTAGATTTTGAACACTACTGCAAATTGCATACTGTAGTAGATAAGGGATAATTCATAGTGGATTTCAAATTATTTGTATTAGTTTCTGAATATTTCATAGCGGATACTGAACAGTTCATAGCAGATACTGAAGAATTCATAACGGATGCCAAACTATTCATTGTACTGAAAAATAATAAACAGTGGATAAAAAACAATTCATAGTGGACATTGAATAATTAGTGGATTTCTGATAATTAATGAAAAAAATTGTTATTGAAAAAAAAAAAAGATACTGCACAACTTATATTTAATCCTAAATAATTCATAGCAAATACAAAATAACTTAAAGTGGCCAATAAACAGCCCATAGTGTAAACTGGATAATTCACAGTGGATACTGAATAATTCATAGTAATTACTGAATAATATGTAGTAGATATTGACAATCAATGTCAATGCTGAGTAATTCATAGCGGATATTGAACATTAAAAAATAGATATGGAATAATTCATTATGAACACTGAAAAATTCATAGTGGATACTGAATGATCAGCTCTACAGTTTCCTCTGCACAGTTTGGTATTCACTGTATGTTTTTTGTCTTGTGATGCATCTGTGACATTAAAAACTACAGAAGGAAAAACAGAAATGATGGTGATGATGATTTGTGGAGACCCCGCGTGAAGTGTGGGAAACTCCTAAAGGTCACAAAGGCTCCATTTCACCCTCCAACAGCGGGATATTGTAACAGCCATCAGTGCACGATATCTGCTGGTAAACGCTGCTGATGGAGAAGGTGCTGGAAAGGAAGCACATGCTTGGACTTGGAGTGAGATGGAGCATTTCTGAAGTTGCTCTGATGGTGCAGAATGGAAGCCATGGTCAGTGGAGACCCATGGACGGCAATGGCACCAACCACAGTGCATGAGGTAAATCACTGAACCCGGGGTGTGTGTGGTTGGTGACCCGGGCCTTGCGTGAGAGGAGCCGGAATGACCAGTAATAGCAGGAGGAACAGCGACTAGTGCGGGTAAAGGTTCGTGGGAAACCACTATGGGGAAAACCAGGCCGTGTTCCAAACGTGAGCCGCGTCTGACCTCCTGACTTCCCCCTTAACGGGCTGAGTCACAGTCCTGACGGTCCAGATACACCAGCAAAGACATAAACCTCCGGCAAAGGCCCGAGGTGGAAGCAGCAGGATCGACAGCGGGCAGGTTCTGCGAGGGCCTCGCTGGGGCTGGATTTGTCAAACAATAAAAGCTCGTAACTCGCACGTCAACTTAACACGCAGCCCCCGTCCAACAGGGCGTATTACCTAACCCCCGTCCCGTTCCAGAAAATAAGTGTTCCCATGCCTTACGTTTCGGATTTATTTCACCAAAGACAAATTTATTGCAATAAAAACGTTTTATGATTTAATTGCATGAAACAAGCTGAAATATAATTGAAGTCTAATCGCAATGGGCGCGGGGCCCTTGAGAAAGGCCGGGCTCTGCCAAAAAAAATCGCAGAGGCAATTACCCCCAGGGTGCAGCGGGATGCCTTTCTGCTCGGAAAGTAAAATACCCAGCCTGCAATTTGCACTGTAATTCCGAGCCCCCGCCTCCGTGACTACACTGTATCAAAGATCTGCATGTGGACAAGCAGGTGACCACATGACCCCGGTCAGTACGTCACGTACGTCCAGGCTGGACACACACACACCCTTTCACTGGATTAGGAACCTGCACCAGCGGTGCCCAACTCTAGTCCCGGGTTAAACACAGCACCGGGTGAAGGTACCACACTGCAGAAGCTCCAGGGTCAGAGCTGAGCGATGGCGCCCGATACCAGCGGTCACCAACCTTTTAGTAAACTGAGAGCTACTTCACGAGTACTGAAAATCTGCTCAGTTTTCCTTTAGTTATATTATTATTAATGATTAATGATGCTCATCTATCTATAGACAACGATCACGTTTAGGATTTTAGCAACAATGTCTTAACAACGTGGGAAATCAATATTCTACACTTTATTTAAACCTCAGCAATTGTTTAAATTAAAATGATTGCGACGTGTAGTGAAGTGTCTCCACATTGTGACACGTGCAGGTTTCATCCACAGCAGTAAAAAACAGAGTTTACCTAAACGTTATGTTTAATAAACATGTTTAAATGCTTTAATACAATCATTTTCAAATTAATGCAATATGCAAATGTGTAGAGAAAAATAAGAAAAATAGCAACAGGATAAAATGACACTTTGGATGCTGCTCACTGGTGAGTTTTTGGAAAAGGTTGGGCACAATGTTGGTGACCCCTGCCCTATATTTTACTAAATGGACCTTCTAGGCCTTAAATACCCTAAAAACCCTTAAAAAACCCTAAATGTGAACCCTGCCATGTGTCAGTAGTCAGCTGGGATCGACTCCAGCTTCCCAGTCGCCCGAAATGCAGAAACAAATTTCTCCCCAAACTGCTATTCTGTGTAAAACACTGTTTTATTAAAGCAGTGTGTGTGAATGGAATTCAGCAGTCGCTCGATAGGGGAGGAGCCCAGATTTTTGGGGGACGTATGACTACGCCTCTCCATTGCCACAAAGCTGTTCAAGTAAAAAAGATATATAATGAAAATAGTTGACAGGTTTCTCCTCTCTACAAAAATAAAATAAAAATCTCACTATTCTATTTTTCTGATTTTATTTTTTTCTTTTATTTTATTGTATTCACTAAAAGTACAGTTTTTATTCCATATTCTACTTATCCCATCTGAGTTATACCTTACCTTTGCATTTCATCTTGTAGTATTTTTTACCTTGGAGTATTTTTATCTCTGTATGTTAGGTTATGTCTGTATTTTCTTAATGTTGCAGCCTAAGCAATTTCCTCCGGGAAAATAGTTATTCTGATTCTGTTTCTGAAAATCTAGTTCACTTCTGGTTTTGCAAATCATGCACATTTCCATTTGAATCTATTGACGGTGCGAAAAAATTCACAGATCAGTGGGGAACAAAAGAAGCGTAACAGTAAAATGAGCTTAAAGAAAGAGACGAACATTTGTACATGTTCAACATTCGCACGTGTCTGAGCATCAGTACAGCAGCAATCGTCGTTCAGTTGGGTTAGATATTTAGACATTGACCATTTACATTGAAACATTTCTTTTCTTGTGTCATGTAGCAGTACCACCAGTAACCACTAGCAACATAACAGCTGCCCCGGCCATCCCTCCACCAGGCTACGTCAGCGCCCATCACCCAGACCCCCGAACACCCTCCTCTTTATTTCTGCAGTGAATTCTGTATAAGTGATGGGGCGATGGCCTCAAAGTGGGCGGGACTCCACAGAACACTGATGCTGATTGGACAATCATATTCAGACAGTCAGTCAGTCACAGCTAACGTAACACTACGGTAAAATATGATTCTTCCCTTTCGTCTTTGAAGGGGTTCTGCGTGGAACGCGGTTGCGATGTGATTGTACGAGCGTTATGATGGAAACGAGCGATGGTTATAAAACTGAACTGCAATAGCAGGGAGACTCCGCCGCCCACTATCAACCTATTAACACGCGCTGGTGTGTCAGTGATATATTTAGAGTGGGCCTGTTTTCCACAGGCATAATATTGGAAATCATTTTTATTGCAACACTGCCCTCCATATAAAATGCCCTCTTTTGAATGTAAATATTATTCTGAATATGCAGACGTTAAAAAAATAATGTCAATCTTTCAGCAGCGAAGGCGACCCAAGTTTCATTTTTTCCTTTCGCTGACGCGGCCCTGACCTACCGCTCACCTCTGAATTAGAAAGTGACGTGTCATTTTCAATAAGGGCATGGGAAGGCCACGCCCTCCAGCCCCCCAGTGCCTACAATAATATTTATTAGCTGTTGCATTGTGTTGGTGCTCAAACTCGGAGAACCTACGGCATGTGGAAAAATTCGACACATCTCGTCGTTAAAGCTCACGGCGGTTCGGCCGACCCCGGGAAGGAGGCCCGCTTGGCTCGGCGCGTTACTGTCTGGCAGGCACAACTGAAGAAAGCAAACACGTTAAATAAATGGCCTAATTGGTCGTTAGGGACGAACCTTGTGAAGCCAGTGACATGCTGCGCAACTTTACCTGCGAATTACGCCGCATTTACGACCAGACGAGAGGTAGACGTGTGCTAACGATTTCTTTGCGTACGAAGAAAATATCTCCACCTACAACAATGGAAAGAGACAGAGCGAGTCGTGAGACAAAGTGCACAGTTAATAAACAGCAGAATCACTTCTTTACCCGACTCTCTTCATCCTGGGGGTCTTCTGGATCTTCTGCACTGTCCAATCCAGGTGCCCAAGTTTCCACGTTTCCCATAAGCAGATTCAAGTCACTTTCCGAACATTTGAGGCCCCTAAGGTGACCCAGTGATCAGCAGCAAGTGCACAGTCAGTTCTTGAAGTTGATGTTCTGGAAGCAGGAGAGTAAGGATCTGAGGACTTTTTGTGATGGAGCAGAACAGCAGGTCTGCAGCAGTCAGTACCTACCAAAAATAGGGTCATGGGCACACGAGGCTCATTGATGCATGTGGGGAGTGTGGCCTGATGCCAATGAGGATCTCCTGTTGTACAGAATGTTACTGTTGGCTCGGATAGAAGTGCGAGCTGTTTCAGCAGGATTATGGGCGGCCTACTCAACATTAGGCAGATGGTCTTAATGTAATGGCTGACCTGGCTATGCAGACTATGAATGGAACTACTCAACACACACACACACACACTTATCTGCATGTCTCTAACTCAGTTCAGATCGAAGAGCAGATTTCTCGGCCTGATAAGCAGGAAGTGGGACGGAATCTGGTTTTGATGGTTTAAATCCTCGAGTCGGCCGCTACACCACCGCAGCACAGCAGTCACACTTTCATCTCTGATTGGTCACGCTTTCCAGTGGGCGGCTCCTCTCTGCGTGACGGACATGCGGCTGGGGGGTATGCGGTATTTACCAGGCTTGGTCTGTTGACAGGAAATTAGCTGGTCGGGTTGGGTTTGATCGGCCGCCAGCGCTGTCTGCCAGAAAACCGGCTTTCAGAGAGGAGCAGCTCCGCACTCACGCCCAACACTGCAGCAGCGCCTCAGAAATCCCACAGGACCATTCAGCTGTGTTTACAAGACCTCAGGGTCAAAGAGTCACATCCACTTCACTCAGAATCTGCCCAGCAGGCGTGATGATTGGTCATGGAGGGTTTACTGACCCATGTGCATTTTTTTGCTGCTGAAATTTGTCACAGAAAGAACAGGCACCGAATTAATGACAGTTAATTACAATTACAATTTCTGCCGTGAGAATCGATGGCAACACGTAGAACCCGTGGAACCCGTAGAACCCCCACATTGAGAGAGGACAGTCCAAAGTACCCAGCACCAAATCTGAGGTCAACCCAACAATCATTCACAGGTCACAAAGGCCCAGTCTTCATTAATCTGGCCACTGAGTGGAAGCACATGGAGGGTGTTTCTAATAAAGTGGCCACTGAGTGCAAGCACATGGAGGGTGTTTCTAATAAAGTGGCCACTGAGTGGAAGCACATGGAGGGTGTTTCTAATAAAGTGGCCACTGAGTGCAAGCACATGGAGGGTGTTTCT
>JBBIGC010000145.1:20927348-20942839 GCA_037576955.1 Lepidarchus adonis
AATGTTTATCAGTACATTGCAGAAAATAATGAACTTTATCACAATATGCTAATTTTTTGAGAAGGACCTGTATATAGATTCAGATCAGCCATAACATTAAGACCACCTGCCTAATAGTGAGCAAGTCCCTCCTGCTGCTGAAACTGTTCTGACTGTTAATGCTGCTCTGATATAAATCATTCAGAGACACACATTCTGTACAACAGGATCCTCTCTGAAATCACACCTCACTCCCCACACACATCAGTGAGTCTTGGGCACCCATGACCCAGTTCTCCTACCTCAGACGCCTTTAAGTAGGTACTAAGTGCAGCAGATGTGGAACATTCAACTCCAACTTAAAGAACTGACTGTTCCCTTGCTGCCTAATATATCCCACCCCCACTGACAGGTGCCACTGTAATGAAACTACTAGATCGTCAATGTTATGGCAGTTATATATATTTTGTGTTTTTTAGGCCCAAATACGTGAATAAAACTGATTTACTGTTGTTTACACAGGTAAAACCCTGAAGGAGCATCACCCAGAGGATGAACCCGCAGTAATTTGTTGTACCAAGCCAAAAGCGAATGACTCATCGAATAAAAATCCAGAAATTGCCCTCCTCCTCTTTCTTTTCACACCCTCATATTTGCATACGCTTACATAAACAACAGGCAGCGCTCTGACCGCATAAGTATTCGTCCCGGGGCGATCTCACCTCAACCGCCAGACAGATAACACAACACGGCATTGTTGCGAGCTGAACAGAAGTTGTACTGTGGTTAGACTGTTTCACTTCAAAGGAATCCACTGTCGCAAGAGCGCAATTCCAATTAAGAGACTTCACGGCCTTCCAGCGCGTTCCTCTCCCAGAAAGCTGCGGTGTTGCTGTTGGACGGCGTGCGGAAGGTATGCTAACATGTGCACACAGGTCCAGAGGGATCCAGAGAGGAGCTCCTGGGCCGTCGTCACGTGACCTCCGGACGTGGAGTCTTGGATTATCGGCTACGTTTGGGATGGAGCGGTGGGTGTGTATTATGACAGGGGAGGGTTTTGCATTCATTTATATATTACACATTTTCTGGAGGTATTGATCATTCTCCAGTTCCACCCACGATCTAGAACCTCAAAAATCATACCATGGGGGTGAAGACAAGCTGCTTCCTTGAAGTCATGAGAAGCTCCAACCACAGCTTTTCAAACCAGTGCTGTTGTAACGCCATCGCACGTAATGCACTTGGAGGAGAAGCAAAGATTTTCTTATGTGAGCTAGCAGATGGCTGCACTTCATGCTGAGTGTTGGGGGAGAGGGAGGGCCATCCTAGCCATCTAAAGATGGAGGCCAGTTGTACTTGTGGCCATGGATGGCTGATTGACCAAAGTTTTTCTCTGCACACCTGGAACACTCCACAGGACCTGCCAGTGTGGAGACGCTCTAGCCATCGTTTATCAAAATGGCTCATGCTCCTGCTTCTAACACATCAACGTCAAGAACTGACTGCATGCATCAGTGAGCCTTGGGTGCCCATGACCCTCCTTGGATCACTTTTGACAGACCTAGAACACTCCACAAGACTTGCTGTTCTATAGATGCTGTATCCATCACAATAAGGCCTCAGATCCTTAGGCTCCTGCGTGCATCAACTTCAAGAACTGACTGTTCACTTGCTGCGGAGCAAATGGTATCCGTGTTTCCAAATGAACAAAGTGGGGAAGAATTGTTTTTACCCAATACAGGAGAGGATTAGCAGAAAGTGTCACATTTGGGTCAGCTAGACGAGCGTTTGACCATCTTCTGGACATTAATTAAATTAAGTTCTTCAAAGCAAAGGAAGACATTTTGACGAACAGGCCCGGAATTGACGTAACACCCAGCTGCTTCTGCTTGAACCTTTTTGCAAGGACGTCCCCAAACTTTTGACCCAAAGTGTAGGGTTTTTCCACAGGGGTCAGAATTAGATCTTTTTCAGCCACTGCTGCAACATCTTGCTCCTATTTGTAGGCCTTGAAGGAGGTCTGCTTCCATGCTTATGGCTCGAGCAGCTGCCCCGGTGCTTATTTTTAGGCCTTAGCAAAATGAGTCCATCTGCTCTGGAGACCATGGTCACACACACACACACACACACACACACACACGGAGGTACAACCCACACGTCCATGCACACAGAAGACATCAGGAGGTTGGAGATGAACTCATCCTTAGCACACTGTGAAGGACTTTATTGTTCTGGATAATATTGACTCAACTTTGAGCTCCCTCGCATCACCCTTTAATGGTGTTTACCCAGGACAGTACGGGCGGAGGGGTGGAGCCTGAGGGGGGGGCTTCCACAGTCTCTGAAACGCAGATTAAAGAGCGTCCCCCGGCTCCGGTGTCTTGTGGAAACACCCAACGCGTCCGAACACAAGCAAGCGCTTACCCAAAATCAACCCCGAAGCAGCAGGCCCGACTTGCCATTATCATTCTGCTCGTGCCATTCATTCCAAGTGCAACTCGTGAAGTCATCCCTCTGTTGTCCTGGACCGGCATGAAAAGGAGGGCGTGTTTAGTTATGCATGGCAGGTATCGGCCGGACGTTCCCAAATACAGCGCGGCTTTGGTCATTTACCGCCAAGCTGACATAACAATGGCAGGCCACTCAACAGCCACAACATTAAGACCACTGGCGGATGCAACGCCGATGGTCTGGATACAACGGCACCTGTCAAGGGGTCAGTCAGTTCTCAGAGTGGACGTGCTGGAAGCAGGAGTGTGAGGACCAGAGGACCAGGCTGGTTATTGGCGTTAACGTCCACTGTGGGGGTCAGAAGTCATTTGTTAATGTGGTGCTGATGGACAGCTCCACCAAGAGAGGCCTCCTTATCGATCAACCGTTAAGATCAGGTGAAATACATTGGCTATCTAGCTTCTGAACAGTCAGTTCCTGAAGTTGATGTGCTGGAAGCAGACGCGTAAGCACATATTGTGAACAGCAGATCTTGTGGAGAGTTCCATGTCTGCAGCAGTTAGTACCAACCAATATCATGGGCACCCAAGGCACAAGCTGGTCTTGTCATATCCCAAAGAGGAGGATTTGACTGTTCTAGCTACTAATGACCTGGAACACTCCATGAGACCTGCTGCTGTGGAGATGACTTATCACAATATGACCCTCAGATCCTTACGCTCCTGCTTTGAGAACTGACTGTTCACTTGCTCCCTGACAGGTGCCATTGTAACCACAATTATGGGGCATCACTTGACCTCCAACCAGGAACTGGGGCCCTATTACCATCCCACCAGCCAGTCAGTAACGTCCCACGCCCCCGGCAGCTGCAGAGCTGCAATTCTTGCATTTATTTGCCCCCCGCGCTGGACACGGCTACATTTCGGACCCCCCACCCCCCGTGCTTGGCTGAGCCAGTGCATTCCAAGGGCCTCTGTCTAAACAGGAAAGAGAAAGAGAATCAGTGGGCCTTTGTACCGGAGCGACAGAGCCGGCACCGAGCCAGAGGGATGGAGAGCGGGAGAAGATGGAGAGGGTGGTAGAGAAAGAAGATACACAAGCAAGAAGAAGTGAAGAAATAAACGAGGAAATAAAGCAGAGAGGAGAGGAGCGATGGAGGCGAAAAAGGGACAGGAGAGTTAAATAAACTCGCGGGCGTTTTACGGGAGGACACTTAAGGTGCATCCGGCCGTTTAACGTCAGGGGGCCGCTGTTATGACAGGGAATTCCTCCGTGCGACCACTGCACACACACTGCTCTGAGATACGGAGTGTGTGCGTGGCCTGAGTGTGTGGGTCATAATCCATCGAATGTCATCATTTTGTAGCGTCTTGGTTTCGCTTCTCTGTTCACACTGGGTTCAACGCTTCACTTTCAGCCATAACATTAAGCCCACCTGCCTAATATTGAGCAAATCTCAAGTTGATTCCGCAGCTCTGACTCTGGTGCACTGTTGGTTCTTTTCCACTGCACTGTGGCCGTTCTGGAACCGGTGCCGTGCTTTTCCACTGCAAAAAGTTGGTGCCGGTTCCGTGATTTCGGCTCTGAACAAGCACCAACTTTTCACTGGTTCTGGGGCCGAGAAACTGTGATGTCATTTTGAGTGATGAAATTTGAGCTAACGCTAGTCCGTTACTAGAAGAACGAAAAACCGGCAAATATTTAAGAAGTGATTACAAATCTCACCTGTCGCCTTGCACGTAAATTTGTGTCATTGGTAATTACTTCTAACGTCTAAAAGATGAAGAAATTTGATTTGAACATGAAGATCTGATCTCAGTGCTGGAGAATCACCTGTAAACACAAGATGTGTTCCGCCATTGTTGGTTAGTGAAGGGAAGTGGGCGTGGTTTATAACGTAGTCACCCGGCTCTGATCCGGGACCAGTGCAGTAGAAAAGCAGGCCGGTTTGCGTGTGCAATGGAAAAGGGTTAAGCATGTTCTGACCCCTTTCAATCAGACCCATCAATGAGCCTTGGGGGCCCATGACTCTCCTCGGATCACTGTTGGTACTAACTACTGTAGACCTGGAACCCTCCACAAGACCTGCTGTTCTGGAGATGCTCCATCCTCAGATCTTCCAGTGCTTCCAGCACATCAGCTTCAGGAAATGACTGTTCACTTGCTGCCAAATAAATCCCAGCACCCCGGGCCTAAGAAACACTACAGTGTTAAACTCCAACTCCAACATGGTTAAGTTGTAAAGAACGTTGTTCAGGTTTGATCTGATAGGCTGACCATTCAGGACGCCCATAGTGATTTAATTTAAATTCACTGTTTTACCATCATCTCCATTCCACGGAAACATGGGAGCTTCACTGGGGCTGGAGAGTCACTTGATGTCTGTTTCTATTCACCTCCACTGTAAAGAAATCCCAATTTAAAAAATCAAATCCAAATTTCAAAATCTGTCCACACGCGTGAAATCCCTTCATGGGAGTTATAATGTTTTAAAATGTGGTTTGGAATAATGGCCTTGTGTGGCTTACTATTTTTATTTACAGCATCATACAACAAAATAATGCATTATGAGGTGAAAAGTGCTGTAAAACATCCAAAATGTATAGTACAATTAACATGAAAAATGATAATTTTATGCAGAATCATAAATAAAGTACAAAGTTTGGGCTGTCTTTGTAAGATATACTGCTATGCTGCATAAGTAACTGTAATTTCAATGGGGGAACCGCATAATCACCTAATATGCTAATTAAGCCTTAACCACTAATTGGCAATTACAAGGCCATTGCCCTCAAAAACAGCGGAACAGTTCCCATCGCCTTCCTACTCAAGCTGTACTAACTGTACATGTTGTACTTGTACTGTCTATAGTGCCATATAGTTAATTGCTTATTGTGTATAGTTTATAATGCACATTGTATATTGTATATGTACATGCAGTATATAGTATAATGTAAATTGCTCTGTATATTGTAGTCAATACAACCCATTGTATATTGTGTATCCTATGTCTATTGTGGATTGTAGTGTATAGTACCACCTACAGTATCCCGTACACACACATCACCTCACACACTAGTACTAGAGAAATGGCAACAACCAAACTGCTTGTGTGGCAATATGCTTGGCCAATAGAGCAAATTCTGGTTATAACTACATTATTAAGCATTAATTAGTAATAAGCATTTTCAGAGCACTTAGAACATTTGAATAAAGTCATCTCATCAATTATTAGAGTTAAATAAGGCTTAACAACAACAACAAAAAAAACTACCACAGTTACTGCTTAATAACATAGTAATAAGCAATTGGACAGGAATGTGTGGCTTTGTAAGTTCAATTTGTCCTAAAAGAAATACCCTTAATAAAAGCATAAAGATGGACACAAAGCTTATTACACCGTTATTACTGTAGTAATAATACCTACCATTTAAAGTAATGTTTAGCTTTGAAAGCTGATTACTAGCAAATCCCTTAATATGGGCATTGGACAATGTTATTAACATTGTCATAGTTATTAACATAGTAATAAACAACCAGGTAATAAATAATGTTTGGCTTTGTAATTTAGCTACCAGTTACAGGCTTAAAAAGTTTAATAAGGGAATCATAATAGCCGTGTAAAATAAGACTATGCTTTCCAATACTCTGTATCCTGGCAGAGGCTTATTACAGCTTAATAAAGTAGCAATAAGCACCAGATAATGAAAGATTTGGCATTTTAATATAAAGGCATAATACATCTAAAATAATGTGGGTGAAAAGAATGTCTAATACATAATATGCCTCAAAGGCTTATTACACTATTACTACAGCTTAATAACGCAGTAATAAGCACTAGATAATGAATAGGGTTTGGCATTTTAGTTAGTTACCTGTAATCAGCATTATAAGGGCATGACACTGCTAAAATAATGTGGAAAATTATTTTGTATTATCTGTTTTATGTATTATCTGGTCTAATACATAATATCTCCTTGCAGAGGCTATTATTACTGATTAATAACCTAGTAATAAGCCAGGTAATGGCTTAATAAGGCTTAAAAGTGCATTATAAGGCCAATACAATGCCCTCTACACTAAATAAAGCAAATTATAAATAAAACAAATGTTTCCAAACATTTGAAAAGTAGCGTATTTAGCGATTTTACATGTTATTACACTCGAGACTTCTCAAGAATTCTGGAACCATCACAGGAAGAGAAATGGGACTTGTCAGGGATGGACAGGATTCCTAGGAGCAGCTCGATTCAAGCAACCACACAAAGTTAACCCTGAGATGAACTCAAAGCTAGCTGGCTAACAAAGAAAAAAGTCAAAAACACCCCATGGGTGGTTCTTCGTGGAGCCAGCTGTGTTTGGGACTACACACTTTCCTAATGAGAGAGGCGGATGTCTGCATCTAATCATTTTTTTGCTCAAACATGCGATGAGTCACTTTTTTTATTGACAAAGAATACAGTCGACATTTGATCGGCTTATTAAACTCCGCTCAGTGTGTTTTCCGCTTTGCCGCCGCCTGCGAGACATATGAGTACTTGGGCTTCAAGCACGCGGCAGTTTCCGGGTCGCAGAGATGTTGGAAACCATCTTTGGGGGTTTGGATGGGGTCAAGGGAGGGCACAGCGTACCTCGTTCTTTAGAACTGCCATCAGGTTCAACTCGAGCGAATGAGCTTTAGGTCGTCTCCAGAAATGCCTGAGTAAAGGTCTTACCTCTGTACACACACACACACACACACACCACTACCTGTTTTGTCGAAAGCTCCTCACGTCTGTGGACTCTCGAGAGCGGAGGAGGAAATCAAGGACATGGAGATGTTGGCCTGAGAAACTGTGAAGTGGCCAGATATTGTGGAGAGAAAAACCAGACGCTGTCAGTCGCCGACGAGCGCACGACTTCTGGCAGCGATGGCAGCCAAGCCTCAGCCAGGACTAACCAAAGCCCAGGTCCCGAACACCGGGCCACTTTGATCTAAGTGGGAAGACATCATCGCCTTTAGTTTTTGATCCAGACGCCCTGCGATCATGGTATAGGAGCGACCAAAACCACACGTGGGTCAACTTTCCCAATCCGTAGATGTAGTAATGCCTGACTTCACCCGTCAGTCATCTGACTCACTGCAATCTGCAACCTGCTCTGAGTCTTTTACGCTGATCTGAACCCAGATCGGACATTTAATTGAAAGTGCTTCACACATTGTTATTGTTTGTTTAACGTGATGTAATTGTCGCGATGGCGTAATTCGCTTGGAGGCAGCTGGTTTACAAGAAAGTGCGGCATTGACTTCACCTTCAATCCACACCATGGTTTCTGACAACAATGACAGCAATTACAGCGTTCGCTTTGGTGTGTCAATGGTCAGACATCCAAGGTCATGTAGAACTACCACAATTTGTTTTGGCTTCAGGGTCATTGAGAGGTCTTCAGTGTGAAATGGAAGAAAAGAATTGAACCAGACGTCTCCAATACAAAGAGCCACTGTGTTGACTCTCCATCCCCAGTGAAGATCCTACTATGCAACGGTGATGGTCAAATAGTCCCAACTACTTTGGGGACCTCACAACACCCTACATGAACTCCTCCACCATGAATGAGCTCAATTTTAGGCCCAAAACATAGACCCAACATATGACATGCCTTTCTGAAGGTCATGGGCCACAAAAGAGCAGAAAGCTCACCAGGTTATAAACAACGTGGCATGCATGATGATACTGGAATCAAATTCGCCATTGTACAGTGACCGATATTTCAGATGGTGAACTTCAGAAGGTCTAGGTGAGTCTGGAGCACACATTTGACCTTTAAAGAAAAGGTTTTTCCAGGTGCTTTCATCTATAACCCAATTGATCACACGGCTCAAGGAAAATGGTCATTGGTCAACCTCAGAATGGTCATTGCTGGTCAACCTCGGTTCCTCAGGCACCCTTCGTCAAGACAGACATCTGGGGCAACAGCTCAAAGGCAGGAGGGCCTGAGAGGGACCATTCAAACTTTCTTTAGGACTTGTTTGTGTGACACAAGAAGCCGGAGGAAGACCAATCACCTTGGAACAATTAGATACAATGTTCTTTTTTTTTTTTTTTAATTTTCTTTTAAACAAGTGAATGAAAAAACATTACTCCCTCCCCAATTTAGTTATCTCCAGTCCCACCCACTAGAAAGTCAGACAATACCACCAGCACCATTAGGGTGAAGGTAAGAATGGACTCCCTCCAAATTAGAGAAGCTCCAACGCAATGTCATTAGATGTTATGTCATGAATGTCAGATGTAATGGGGGAGGGGGAGGCCCCGAAGAGAGATCAACGAAGAGATGTCATCACTGTTGCCAATTGGTCTCCCATTGACAGGGCCAGCTTTTAGTTTTGTCCAAGCAGAAACAGGAAACTGATTTCCACTTCCATTTTCCATGCCAATCAGCCATAACATTACCACCACCTTCAGGTGAGGTGAAGAACACTGACTACTTGTGCAAAATATCAGCCATAACATTAACACCACTTTCAGGTGAGGTGAAGAACACTGACTACTTGTGCAAAATATCAGCCATAACATTAACACCACCTTCAGGAGAGGTGAACACCACTGACTTTAGTTATTTCATCACAGTGACACCTGTCAGGGCGTGGGATATAGCAGGCAGCATGTGAACAAACAGTTCTTGAAGTTGATGTGCTGGAAGCAGAAGCATAAAAATCTGGGGCCTTCTTGTGATGGAGCATCTCCAGAACAGCAGGTCTTGTTCCAGGTCTGCAGTAGTTAGTACCTACCAACAGTGAGCCAAGGAGGGTCCTGGGCACTCAAGACTCACTGATGCCTGTGGGGAGCAATGAGGAACCTGTTGTACACAAAGCTAATGCTGGGGGTCAGAATACACAGTGAGGACCTACTCAATATGAGGCAGGTGGTCTTAATGTTATGGCTATATAGGAAAAGTGTGAGGGAAGGGAACCCAGGCTAGAGTTCTGGGTAAGCTAAGAAGCCAGAGTCCTGTAATTAAATGCACAGTGGAGGTGAAAACGTACATGACATTAGGAAGAGAGGCTCAAGTCACGAATGTTGGTCCAACGGTGGAATGTTTTGACGTTCAGTGAAGTAAAACGGGGTCTGGTGATCATAAAGCAGTTCCTGTACTAATCCTTTAGCTTCACGTTCCTCCTTGGTGTGAAGAGTGCTCCCCGAGTTTAAAACTCCCTCCGGTTCTTCTAGAGCCAGTTCATCTGCTCGAACAATGCCAGCAGAAGTCATCAGTGAGGATCCTCCAAAAGGAAAACCATTCCATCGACTGCTGCCACCGCTGCTGCTACAGATTCAGCCTTGATGGTATCTCATAACTCCTGCCTGAGCCCTTGAGACGAAGACTTATGCACATTCACCATTTATACAAATGTTGCTTCCTCCCAGGGTTGCGTAATAAATGGATTTTTATCGGCTAGTTCGCTCAGGCGATCAGCGGAGATGAATTTTCTCACTAATCACTTTGTAATGCATCAACAGGGAGGGAGGAATGCTGGAGTCCATCCTAATTACCCATGCATCATTTCCCAAAACCTGCAAAGCGCTCCGTTTCGTGTGGACCCTTTGCACACAAGCTAGTCATCAAAGCAGCAAAACAGGGATGCGGGACGGCCAAGAAAAACTCAGAAACACCCAAATCATCTTCCAGAATCCTCCCCGAAGCCGCTCGGTGCTCGAGTGGAGAAATGCTCTCGGCTGGATGCAGCGGGGACGTATGGCTCATGAGCTACTTTCAGGTTTATGCGCAGGCATTTAAAAGAGTGGCCTCCAGGGAGACGTTATAGGTGGTTACTCTTCGAGCGGTACACCTCATCTGTATAACCGCACACTGGAGAAGTCAGTGCAAGAAATTGTGGAGCCAAAACACAAGGGTTCAGCGTCTCAGTCTCAAGGTGGGTTGGAGGAAGTCTGAAAACTCAACGTAATTTAAGGTCATGATGAACATGATCACCAACCAGGCCTCATTCTTTAACCGGTTCCCTTCACCATTATTTGGACCTTGGTGCAGTCTGGCCTTCCAACCTGAGATCTCAACCAGTTTTAATCAAGGGTGCATCACTAACAGAGGGAGTTGCACAACAGAAGTAAACAGTAGTAGCAAGATGATGGATCACAACAAACATTTTTCCCTTGACAGACCATTGGATGTTCCTCATTTATCAGAAGATTTATTGTTTTCCATTGCATTCTCCACTGCTGCGTTCGGCTTCATCTCAGAGAAGTCTGTATTTTGGTGACGTGATGGGATTGCTTTCATCTGGACCAATCACTATACACTTTTGTCTAGACCAATCACTATACACTTTTGTCTAGACCGATCACTATACACTTTTGTCTAGACCAATCACTATACACTTTTGTCTAGACCAATCACTGTACACTTTAATCTGGGACAATCACTGTACCCTTTGTCTAGGCCACTCACTGTACACTTTTATTTAGACCAATCACTGTACACACTTTGGCCTGGACCAATCACTGTACACACTTTGGCCTGGACCAACCACTGTACACACTTTGGCCTGGACCAACCACTGTACACACTTTGGCCTGGACCAACCACTGTGCACTTTCACCTGTAAAACACAGAGCATCTCCAGAGCAGCAGGTCTTGTGAAGTGCTCCAGGTCTGCAGTAGTCAGTACCAACAGTGGTTTAATGTTCTCTGATGGGTTGATAGAAGAGGGTCAGAACACAGTGCACCACAGTCAGAACGGCTTCATCAGCACGACCTACTCAATATTAGGCAGGTGGTTTTAATGTTATGGCTGCTTGGTGTACACTAATATTTACATTTGGGGTCAAGTCCCTATTGGTGGAAGTGGAATTAGATGGTGCATGGTTGAGGAACTTTTTCAACTGCACATGTACAGTGACCTCATGGTGCGTCTCCGTGTACGGCGACGTCTATTTCGGTTCACACGAACTGTGGCTGCGTTGACCTCAGCATCCACTACGCCTGTGATGAAATAACATGGAAACACATCGTTCTTGCGCATTAATCTGCTCTTCTCGAATGGAAAAACGCACACGCTGGTGAAATCCCACTGCAGGTGCAGCTTCCTTTCCACAAACGCGACCATGTTTGTTTTCTCCAGACTCGTGTCTCTAAGCAATCGACTCATTCGTGCAATAAGGGAAAGCAGTCGCGTGTTCCGATGACTCAAAGTCGAGGTGAGCGAGCGACGACGAGGGAGGAGTACGAGGTCAAAGCCATAGTTGGCTAAGCAGTGTGGGAACGCCAGCTTGCTCTCTCTCCTCGCCTCTTTGCATAAAACCTGCAGGTCGTTTCTTTTTTTTGTCAATCTTCTCAACGCGATGGCTAACCTTTCTCCGCTGTGGTGCGTGTTTGTTTTAGTTGGTGCCGATCCGGTTCCCTCCTCTACTTGTCTATGGCTCCCCAGAGGGACATTAGCAACTCAAAATGAATGGAGATGGAAGAGAATGTCTCCAGCAGAGATGTTGGATCAAATCCTCGTGTTGTTCCCTGCCCTGAACTGAACTACAGGACCAAGGGTTGGGCTCCGATTGGAATTTTTTCCCCCTCCGGCTGGACTTATTCATGTGAAAACGTTGGCCTCTTCAGCCTCAGCGCTATCTGTCTCTACCCCGGGCGCGCTGACCCCCAAACGTTCCGATGGACTTCGCCAAGTCAACCGCATCGTTAGCGGTACCCGTCGCTCTACCAAACGGTACAGTCGTTTCAGAGTGGAAGTGCCATCGTTAGCCACTGGGCTTGACTGGTTCCCCTGGCGTCCTGCCCATGCCTCAAGGACCCAACGCCGTATTTCCCTCTCATGAAACCTGAAGACTCAAGGTGGAAAGAGCCAGACGCGCCATGTTGCCGCTTTGGCCACGTCAAGCTCTCCATTTGTCAAAATCCGGGATTTCCATCATTCTGTGTCGCCGTAATGCTTGTACCAGTTCTGTGCAATTATTAACAGCATTATTAATAACTTTGCCTAAGAAGCTGATGGCTTCTCCAGCAGTGCAGTCCCGCGGGCCAGGCAGCGACCCCCGAGCACTCTGGGAAACATTGTTCTTTGGCGATGTTGGATTCATTGCCCACGCTCATAATTCTTCCCAACGGTGGAGGTAAAACGAGTGTGGGGGGTGGGGGGGAGGGTCTACTGCCTCGGAAAGACAGAAGATTCACTGACGGGATGAAATGGAAAGCTAGGGATCATCAGGACAAAAATAGATGCACCCCAATCAGCCATAACATTAAGACCACTGCCGGACAAAGTGAGTAAGTTATTTCTGTCAGGGAAATATTTGGCAGCAAGCGAACAGTCAGTTCCTAAAGTTGATGTGCTGGAAGTGTAAGGATTTGAGGGCCTTATGGTCATGGCTAGAGCATCTCCAGAACTGCTCCAGGTCTGCAGTAGTGACCTACCGAAGGTGATCCAGGGATGTTCTGAGGGCCTCTGCTTAGTAGAAGTGTCAGTGTCTCTGAGTAACACCCAAAAAATTAAATTCATAAATGAATCACCATTACTCTAACACTAACAAATTCAGTGTTAAATGATAAAGGAGCTTTACGTGCATTAAATCTAAAAAAAATCTACTCTACAATAAATATGTCTTCTGATCTGTGAAGTTAAGTCAAGACGACTCTTAAATGAAGCAAAAGCAGGACCGGACTTTCCAATTATGGACCAGAAAAAACGAATAATTATCTATAAATGAAAAAGTGCTTGCAGCTGTTCTGAAATGTCAGGGTGGAGGTACATGGGGACTAAGCGCTGGTGGTGGTGGTGGTGGTGGTGGTGGGGATGCCTGTGATGGACTGTTTACTGAGTTCACTCCCACTGTGAGTACACAGCTGCTGAACCATGAGGTTTCAGAGTCAGAACTTCAGTTACACTGGATCAGGACCCTGTTCTTTCAGTGAAAACGCACCCACTGTTCGTTTAGTTAAACTGCTCCCTCATACCTGTGGTTACAGCCCACCTGTCCACCCTGCCCCTAGTGATGACATTTCAGTGCGTCGGCATTAAGCCTCATCAATAAATACAGTAATGAGTTTAGCAATAGAAGCTGTGGGGACGTTATATTATTTGAACAGGATTTCTTCATTTAAAAAAGTGTGCTTAACATACAGAAATGCAATTAAAAATGCATATTAAATATTTATAGTCATTAAGTTACACATTTTTGTTAATTTGTTTATTTATATATCTTATGTATATTCTTTGCTTAGGTTTGTTAACTTATCTATTTATTTATATATATAGTTTAGTATATTCTTTTTGTTTGTTTATTTACTTATATCTTTTGCATATTCTGTTTCTATTTGTTTATTTTTATTCATATTTATTTTATTTACTATTTATTTATCTTATATATTCTAATGTGTTCACTAATTTTTATATGTATTCATATAAAACAAAATATGAAAAAGAAAAAATCTGTTCAAATATTTTTTATTTTAGGTTTTTATTTAATTATAATATTTCTTTATCTTGAATTTAACCTTTTTGGTTGTTCATATATTTATTTATGCTTCATATTTTTATGTACCTACTTATTTACTTATAATACTATTTATTTATGGATGTATTTATTGATTTATTTAAAGTAAATCAGCCCATCCTTAAACACAACACAGGAGCACCACCGAACCATTGGTGGGGTCATTGAACATTCAGGTGCAATAGGGGTTTTTTTACCTGAAGGTGTATTTTAATGGGTTGGGGTCACCAGTTTTGGTCTGGGGCTACTGGGTATTTTTGCTGTTTAAGATCCAGGCCTATTGCTAAAACATGAGGCTGTAGACCCCAGGCCCATTTTTTTTACCCTGCCTCCTCCCACTGATCGCCCCTTGCGTGGCCCATCGTTACCCTCTCGGCCTCTTCCCTTCACGACTGGATGAATGATAAGTGACACAGATGCTAACAGCTGCTGAAAGAAGACCCTCCCGCTCCACCACTCGATGTCATCATTACTCTCCCTGGCTTGTTTAAAAGAAATCTCCACAAAAAAAGCTCAGACTCTGGCATGGACTGCGTCACCGAAGGCACAGGCGGCACGAGTCATGAGCACGTGGGTGGTCAGAGTGTTTAACACATTCTGTTTGAGTTTCAGTGGCAGGGTAAACATCTTCAGGCCCTGATGTATGATCCCACCGACAAACAAAGCCGCCGATGGCTTTGAAGCGTCCGCTGTTCAGGGTTCAATAGCAAGTGAAGGAATTTATTAAGCTGTTTGGAAATCATTTCTAAAGCGAGGAGAACCGAATGGCTTTGAGCCACGCTGTTTGGAGGACAATGCTCCTCAACGGTTCTTCATTGCAACAAATTTAACGATACAGAAGAAAGGCTTGAAAACGCAAGCCAGCCAATTAGCCTGAATTCACTGACCCCAATATACACAATTCTCTGACCTACATTAAACACAAACGAATGAAATGGCTTGGGCAGACTTTCCCCTCAGCTGAAGAATGTAAAAACGCGGAAACGCAGGACCAGTGATTTGTTGGTGAGGGTCATCAATGGTCAGGGCTGATGGTACTTAGTCGTTCTTGCTGAAAACAGTCTCCAAGTTCAACCTCTGCTCTTAAGCACACTTTAAAACGACATCCTTGTTTATGTTCTTTAGGGATAGATGGTCAGGCTCTTAACACTTCGACCTCAGCGTGGCCTCCTCGCTGTCCATGCCGCACTCTGACGTCCAGGCAGATAAACACTGGGCTGAATGCAATCCACCGAAAAACGTCACGTAAAACTGAAGGGAAAGTCGATGTGGAAAAATTTTTAGAACATCCCTGCAAAAGTAGCCAGAGTTCAGGTCAACAAACACTGAAATATTCTACAGATTTCATAGACGACAGGTTTCTTCACCCAGTATTAAGTCCCTGGAGAACTTTCAGCTTTCCTGCAGCAATGAAAGTCAAAGAAGCCTTGAAGGTCGATGTACTGTAAATGGAGCACACAATGAGGAGGAACAGGTGGAGCTGGAACATATTGTTCCTCCACCCTCTGATGCAGTATTAGTACAGTACTGTAGAGCAGGAAGTAGTACTGTAGATGGAGATCACAA
>JBBIGC010000145.1:20942939-20965563 GCA_037576955.1 Lepidarchus adonis
GACCATATTGGAATACTGGGGTGGATGTCATTTTGGGAGGGGGGCATTGTGACCATATTTGAATATTGGGGTGGATGTCATTTTGGGAGGGGGGCATTGTGACCATATTGGAATACTGGGGTGGATGTCATTTTGGGAGGGGGGCATTGTGACCATATTTGAATATTGGGGTGGATGAGGGGGGCATATCTTCACCTCTTTCGTCCACTTTGGTGAAAACAGTAGAACATCTCATGGACCATTTTCTTGACCCAACTCCATCCTCTTGCTCAGATTTTCGGAGGGGGCTGATGTGGGTTTCTAGGCTTAAACCCAGGACCAGCGGCATAAGAACTGCATGTGCTACTCTGTCCTGCTCAGCTCCTGCCTCAGAAGATCTACGGCTCTTCTGCACGGAACGTTTGGCCTCCGCTGAGCACGACTGTTTTGAAAAGACTATCTAATCTAAAGTCCGAATATGAAACTTCTCTCCCACAGCCTTTACTGTGTCAGCGCGATTGCTGCCTTCTGGACGTCTGATTGTGGTTCTGCTCTTGGCTTCCAGACGCACGACTCTATGGTTCTCAGACCCCGATAGCGGCTCACACTCGCCTCTCGCTTCCATATTAGAGCAAAGGCTACGTGCGGGACACACAGAGCACTGGCGAAGGCAACAAATATGGAGAGACTGAAATTTGGAAAAGTAGAGATAGTAGAAGACAAGAAAAAACAGGACTGGGGGCGTGTGAGGTGATGGATCTGTGCAGTTCCTCGTGTATCTCCATCCCCATAGGACTCTGCTGGTGATTGGTCAGACTGGCTGTTTGTGTAACTCTGGTAATATTGAGACTTTTTTTTACATTTTTCACATTCTTTCTTGCCTCACTCGTGCGCTTTTTCTCTCCACAGAAGAACACTGAGCTCAGAGAATGAAGAAGTAAAAAAAAAACAAAAAAAAACTCACACCGTTTGCATTGGCTAATATCCAGGGTACAGCTTATTACACATGCTCAGCTCCATCTGCAAGAAATGAGCTATTGGCCACTAGGGGGCAGCGTTGCTGAAGACTCTCTTTGTGGTCAGGACACGCTCTTCTAAGTGGTCAGCTTGAAAACACTAATGTTTCTGGTTCAGTCTGCACAAATACATGGAAGAACCTCTTCAGATTAGAACCATGTACACACATGGAGTAACGCTTGAAGTTTTGCAAGAAGATTAAATAAAAGACTTAAATGGAAATTGTGACATATTAGTCCCAAAGCAGAAAATAATGCGGTTCTAGACTTCCTAGTATTTATAGATCCAGAACCCTAAGATGTAAACATACGTCCCAGCAGAATGGATGGACTGTGTTACAAGAGTGAGATGATGACCATCCAACCTTCTGAACCATGCTGTAGAAACATGTCTGGGCCTGTACCTGCTTAATGATGTTCAGCAGCAACATGAATTATGTGATTTTTCTGACGCCAAACTTGGTGAAATCACTGTACTGCCCGTCCTGGTTTGCCTAACTGGGCCGGGCTAAATATGGAGTGGGGGCGCTGTGTTTGTTGACCTGTCGGAGGTGTTGTGGGGTACGCAACCAAAAGTGATAAGGACATATCCCCAGTGTTCCCAGCATTCACAACACCCGTGTGTTTGTACACATCACACCCCACCTGCATCAATGAGTCTTGAGTCTAGGGCATAGGTGTCAAACTCTTGCCCGCGGGCCAAATTTGGCCTGGAGTGTAATTTTATTTGGCCCACGAGACAATATCACATGACTACTAGAGCTGGCCCGTTGGTATTTTACAGCGCATGTATCACTAATACTACTGCGGCGTGCAGTACGACACAATAACTACAAACCCCAGAATGCTCTGCGCCTCAATCAGAACAGCCTCTCCTCTGTTGACAGTTGTCATAGCGACCTTATGCTAATACTGGTGCTGTGCTACTCTCTTTAGAAATGGTGAAAAGAAAAACAGAAAACAGGAGCTTTCTGAACAGCTGAGAGGCAGAATTTCTGAAACATGGATAAACTAGCGTCCAAGAAGAGACGCCAGGTATCTGGTTTGGACACGGAGTAGATCAGTGTGTAGCAAACTGAGCTATAATTAACGTTTTCTTTCTGCATTTTTTCTTGCTACTCCAAGGGCTTGAATGGTGGCACAATGTCGTTGAAGGATATTATTACTTTATTGATTAATGCTCGCCATTTTATTTTTAAATGTATTGTTAGCCTGTGGAATATAAATCAGAAAGCTGCAAATAAAAAAGGCATACAATTTAAATGTACATTTAATTTAAGAAATGAATGTCAATATATATTTTTATTCGAAATTCGATTTTGCATGTGTGCTTTACTTGTTCCATTTTCAATATTTAAGCAAAACTTGTTTTGGTTTATATAAAAAGGTTCATTGTTATATCTGCGTAAAGATTTTAAAAAATAAATAATGTTGGCCCACGACTTTGTGGCCCACTGTGTATTTGAGTTCGACACCCCTGCTGTAGGGACTAAGTACTGCAGACCTAGAACACACAACCAGACCTTCTGTAGATCACAATGAGGCCTGCAGCTCCAGCACATCAACTTCAAGAACTGACTGTTCACTTGCATACTCACATATACCGCACTCCCCCTGACTGTGATGAAATAACTACACCTGTCGACGGTATGGATGTCACGGCTGAGCGGCGAATACTGGGACCTAAACTGGCAACCGAGCTCAGTTACTGGTTAATCCAATTACCAGCTACTACTTTCTTCTGGCCACAACTGTCCATCTGCTGCCCGAGCTCCGCGCTGCAGTATCCCAACAGCCCTCTTCAGCACTGTTAAAGACTCCACTAATGAAGTGTGTGTTTGGTGGTTTGCACATAAAAGGAGAGAGAGAGAGAGAGAGAGAGAGAGAGAGAGAGAGAGAGAGAGAGAGAGAGAGAGAGAGATTGCACAGACTTTATAGGGTTGGCTGAGGGGTACGGGCTGCCGCACGATCCAGTTTTATGTGCTGATATTTGGGTTGGGGGTTGGGGGCTGGGGGGTGTGGTATGAGCATATGGAGGGTTTTAAATAGAACTCCAATGGAACAACTGCGATTAAAGTTTCGTTAGCGATACCATAAAGGGGAGCAGGCTGAGCCCCATATTTGGTGCCTCATGTAACGTTTTCGGAACGCGTTAAGATCATTTTCTTACTTTAGCCTTTTCAAACGTTTCGAGATTTGCTCTCCATGCTGAGCGAGTTTTGAAAGTGTTGAAAGCTTCACCTGCACAGAGAACTTGGGAAGTTTCTCTAGAATAAACCCTCTGTGTGTAGACGCATCAAACAGGAAAAGTATGGAAAATTAATTTCCAGGAAAGCTGGAATATTTTCCAAAATGCAATAAAAAGTGTTTTTTTCACATAAACCCTTCATTAAGTGCCAAAAGTATGAAGATTTTACGTAGCTTTACAGACTAAATTTATTGTATTCTGTGTAAATATTCCGTATTTGTCCAATGATAGGCTGCTCCACATTATAGGCCCAGTTCTAGAAGCTGCAGAAAATGTATGTTTAAGATAAATCGCCTCATGTTATTAGCTGCAGTGTTACTGAATTTACTGATCTGAAGTAGAAGAATCTAATTTCACCCCTGGAGCCTTTACAGCTCAATACCAGAGACAGTGTCATAGTTAAGCATAAACAATTAAATTAATACAATTTTGAACTTGCGCTGCAGAATTTAAGCTCCAGGTCGTTAATTTCATGAAGCAACATCTGCAAAATCTGAGAGTGATACCGGTGACAAAAGCGTGTTCAACATCATCGAAAGCAAAGCAACACAAACCAAGGAGTCAAACGACGACATTTACGGATCTGATTTTGAAGGATTTGAAGAAAGTAAAGCCTAATAATTTTAGCATTTCTGTGTTGCTAATTTTATATGGAAGAATTTACATGTAGATGGATGATTGACTGCAGTCATCTTCCAGCGCAACATTAAGGAGCAATACTGCCACCTACCGTTGGAAGGGGAACTGCAGTTACTGGCACAGATTATTCACAGTATTATCGTCTGTGTATTAACATTTTTTGATCAATACCAGTATTTTGCAACACCCCTAACCTACAGGTATTATTTCCTTGGGTTCTACCACAACTACTGCCTATTGCAGGTCTTTCTTGGGTCGGAGCACCGCACTGAGCACAGTGGCCTCCAGTGCTCGTTTGATTTAAAGTCATTTAGTGCATTGTAACGTATGCTGCTATTTAAGCGCCTGTTTCCAGTCTATTGCCTTTCCCCTCGCTATCCTACTAAGGAGCTGAAATATAGACGTTCCCTGTCATAACCAAACTCCCAGCATAGCTGAGATTTAACAAAGACAACTTTACGTCTCTCTGCGGCCAAATAATCAGGAGGCTTTGAACGGCGAGTGCTAGTGTATGGCCAACAACCTGTGCGTATTTTTACAGAGCCATAATTATTAAGAGTTCTTCTACCAAACATATTTTATTTTTCCTTTTGTTTTCATTGGGGAGTTCCCCCCCTCCCACACTTCTCTGCCTGCTCAGGATGTGTGGTGGGTGGGTTGGGGGGTTGGAGAACTAGGGGGGTGTGTGATTCTGGCAGTTTTCTCAGCTCAATAAAACCCAAAAGGTCTTGATCTTTTTATTGTACGGTAGAGTGGTTGGGGAGGAAAAAAATGCATCTTTTGATAAAAAAAAAAGTTAAAATCACCCAGGCCGTTCAGCGAGCGCTAGAAGGCTGTGGTGAGGAATGCGCCTTGGCCAGAACGCACTGCTCCCCCGCTGTGGAACGGCTGGGGTTCTAGAGCTGCTGGCATTTCAGGAGATGTGAGTAAACGTTCAGCTTTGTGCCGTGGCTTCGTTATGTTGCCACGGAGGGTAGAGTTTAACTCTGGACGGCTAGGCCGGCACCTCCAGTCCATTTATCAAGACAATGTTCCGTTCACAGACTGCGGCAATCCACCACTGAAGAGCAAGCCATGAGAACCTCGAGTGCCCTTTGATGTTTGGTTGATGACCTCTTACTCGCAAAAACTCAGTTCTGAACAATTCATACTCAAACGGAAAATGAAAATGAGAGTTTTGTTGGCAGAACAAGTTGAGGACCATCACTTTACCCAAGTTTCCACCTGCAACGTGGGCAAAGACAAACATCTCTGCGGGATTTGAATCTCCACCACATCTTTTCAATCACAATGGAGGGAGGGCTAATTCTAGATAGTACCTCTTTTATGGAGAAGCCTACTCATGAGAGATTTTTTCAACTGTTGTGGGTTGTGAGACGAGTGGTTGAGGAATTTTTTGGGACATGATGGGTGTTTTCATTTTTTTTCGATTTCTCTAATTTAGTCTTTTAGGTAGGACACCAACTCTGGGACAGTGAAGGCAAGTGACGGACATTTTATACAACATCACTATTTATACCCCATGGTATGGCCTCAAGATCAGCGCTAAAAAGACCAAAGTCCTCACCAGGATCACCTGCCACTGTGCACCTTGAAGGCGTGATAATCGAACAAGTGCAACAATTCAGATTCCTTGGCTTGTTGAGCCAAAAGAAGAGCAGATATCCACACAAGGTCCAGGCAAGCGGCGGTGGCATTGACCTCCATCCGATGGTGCATCTGAACGTCACCCTTACCACCAAAGACCGCCTCTACAACATGCTGGTTCTGCCTATTCTTCTTTATGGATCTGAGACTTGGGATATCCTCAAGCTAAAACCACACAGATCTCACAAATGGATCTCTGGGGGGAAATGAAACTGAAGACAAATACAGGACGGGATCTACAACCGCTAATCATGTTCTACAACTATATTCTACTGTGTAGCACATTTTGGAAGGAATGGTTTTATCAAGTTCTCAATAAATTTAGCATGTGAAAGAGCAGGGGAAACTTTAATACGTGCTTCTGAGCCAAGATCATCTCCAGCAGGGTCATCTTAACTGCAAAAGTTTCTTTTGACATTGACAGTATTAATGGGGGGGGGGGGGGGGGTTGTCTCTTCCCTTTGGTGGAGTCTCTTCTGAGAAGATGTTGAAACATGAGAATAGTGAGGTCAGGATCTGAGGTTGGATCATTGATTCTAGATCTTCAATCCATCCTAACGATGGAGCCAAATGCTGGAGGTCTTATACCACCTAAGCTAACGTTTGGCAATGGCCATGATGACCTTACACTCACATGTGGCTGGTCAGTCCAGTTTACACATGCAAGATAAGAATTCATAGTAGCTAGTTTAGGTGAAGTCAGAATTTTGCAGTCTGGTTTGTTTTAGGAGGAAATGCAAACATTATCATAATTAGCCTGACTGCATGTTTCTTTGTACTGGATTGTATTTGATTCCTTTGGCCTGGGACCCTTCTTCTCAGAGTAGCACACGGTGGATCTCAGGCCTGTTTATTGTGAAGAAGACCACCGAGATGACACAAAGGGAAGATGTTCTTCTCTGACCCGAAGACTCGTCACCAGCCCAGCTCTCCCTGGCCCCATAACGGTGTTGCAGAGGTGGGAAGGCGGCTTGGGGACTAGGAGGCAACTTGGCACTTCAAAGCCCTGAGCTGGAGCTTTGGTGAGGGAGGTAGAGAAAACTTCTGCCCAGGATCAGAACCTCTGACTGGGCTTGAGTTTCTAGACAACACCCCTCATTCCAGCACCTAAAGAGAGCTGGAGAACCGGGGTGTTTCGAAGCTATAAACATGTGAAACGTTAAAAAAAACTGCAATCGCTGTTGGGCCAAGCGAACCCGTGGCCAAGAGAATCAAATACAATCCAGGATAAAGAAACACACCGTCAAGCTAATTACACCTCTTCTCATTTGAGCAAACAGTGCCCTGAAAATTCTCAGAGCTTCTCCCATAAAGCCATGGGACGTGCCTGCGCGCTCCCATGCTGCCGACTGCAAACACTTATCCGCAGGGTAGTCTTTGCTCTTACAGGGATTTTACATGGAGTCCAACGACACCAAGGCCAACGTAGGCCGAGACGTCTTGCATGCCTTCCTCTCCTTTCTTTCGCAGGGTTTGTTTGCCAGGGTGATGTCATTTTAGCACAAAGCAACATGATGGATGAGAGAGATAATGTATATTAAGTATGTCCCGGTTCTTGGGGGAAAAAAAAGAAATTAAGAGGAAAAAAATGAAGGGAAGAGGGGAAAAAAAAGAAGAAGAGTGTTTGAAACGCAGCCCAACAGGATGAGAGGAGTTCCTGCATAGCATCAACGCCATTCTTCCAGAAATGGACCATGTCATAGTGGCAGTAAAATGCATGGACAGAGAGAGAGAGAGAGAGAGAACAGACCAAACCATCTTTTGCTGTTCATTAACGATTCCAATGCCAGGGCCGTCTTGCTGGAGCCAGACACAAAACTAAAGGCTTTTAAGCCCGGGACTGGCACTGGAAGACCTCCATCCTTTCCACTTCCTGTCACAGCGGAACAGTGCGGGACCACAGAGGGACTAGTTTAACCCCCCAAACCTGTGGCTCATTACTCACTTACTACACGTAACTTCTACGCAGTACACCCACCAGCCAGAACATTAACACCACCTGGCTAATCCTGAGCAGGACTTCCATCCACACATGAATCAGTGAGCCTTGGGCTACCCTTGACACCATTTGGTAGGTACTACTCAAACGGCAAGACCTGCCATTTTGGAAATTCTCTGGCCAAAGTGGCCCAGATCCATACAATCCTGCTTCCAGCACACCGACTTCAATAACTGACTGTTCATTTGCCACCCAATAAGTTGCCAACACCCCCATTATAATGAAATAACTAGATGGTTGGTGTTCTTAATGTTGTGGCTGATCAGAGCAGTCCATAGATACTGAAAAGCCTGAAGAAACTAATAGGAAGTAAAGTAGGTGCATGTGATTTCAAGCATCTACTATGAACATGGGGTTATAAATGCTTTATTACATTCACAAATCGTTTCTGTGTGAACCACAACCCCTACAATTCACAACACTCCACAACTGGATTGGAGATGTGGACCCATTCCGCTAATATCACCGTTGCTCTCATATTTGTTATAACTGCTTATAAATGCTTTATAACAGAGCAGCCATTCATAAACGACTTACATTTATATAACATTATATATATTAGAAAGTGGTGCCAAGTTTGACAAGGAGTATGAATTTTCTGCAATAAATTATTAAGAATCTCCTTTTGAATTATTTGCTGACTACTATAAAGCATTCGGTAATTACTATGAGGTATGAATCGGTATGAATTGTTGAGTAAACACTATGAATGTGTTATATGCTATTTGTTAACTAGCAGTGGAGGCCTAGCGGTTAGGACCTTGCCCTTGGGATCTGAAGGTTGTAGGTCCAAGTCCTGGCCCAGGTACCACTGAAGAACCCTTGAGTAAGGGCACGTTTCACTGTGGTGAACTTTGGGACCAAGTGTGTTCACAACACTTCGCTATGAATTATTCTCTACCATGAGTTATTGAGTATCTGCATAAGAACCTTTAGAGTTGAAGGCATCAACACGTGTCCTAGATGGTGCTTTCACATGACCCTTTCTGCTGGAGATGCTCACATAACCCGAGGAGCGTGAAAGAATGATAAAATTGAGATATTAATAAGGGTATGATTTTAATACCACTTTCAATTCTGTCACTTCAACATGAAGGTCAAACGGCCATGACTTTGGCTGTGGTTGTGGATCTCTGGGGGGAAAACCAAAGTGGTGATGCAGCTTTACTAGAACTTTCCCACAGCTGAGCTCACTTGAATTTGCTTGGCCAATACTCACAGCCTCCAAAAATTTCAAGGAAACAGTTGCGGTCACTTTGGACATTTTAACACCACCTCATAAAAGTACCATCTCCAAGACTCAGCCCAGCCTTCTGGTCCAGCAGGGGAAATACCCACACCTAACCACACACAAGCACGCCACGAGTCCCAAAACCAAAAAAAAACAAGCTGGGAAAATTGATTTGGACGAAGAGATGTTCTTGTGAATACCTTCTGCTTTACATGGATCTGAAAAAGTGAGTCTAACGAGCACAAGGGCTGAGGAAGTGTAGACACCTCTGAAGGTCTGGGTAAAGCTTTTGCTTAGCTGGATGAGTGTGAAACAGGAGTGAAAGATAAGGGAGAAGAAGAATGCCAGGGCCAAGGAGACCGCAACAAGCATGCGAGAAGAGCTGCTGGTGCTAGAAAGGGTTTTCTATCTTATGAAGACATCACACAACACTTATGGAACTTCTTCAATCAGAAATACTTGCTATCTGGACCCACCTTGACCTGACTAGCTCCAACAAAGACCAACTGAAAGGCTTCCAAACATCAAAGACAAGTGTTGGGCAAAGTTAACACCGGCAGGACATCCAGAGGACGGCCTGTCAAGAAAGATCATACTGGGACAAATACCAGCAACAGGGGCTGGAGTGGGGTGGAGTAAACCTTGCACCAATTCATCAGAGGAGATCCAGCACAGAAACTATGCAGCTCAGAGGCCAGGTAGACCAGATCACTGCTGGAGGCCTGTTGAGGAGAACACTGGTATGCCAGCAGTACAGTGGAGTGGGAAACCTTGTGTGGGACAGGAAGAACCTGATAGGCCACCATAGGACCAGCACACAATCTGAGGTCCCTGACCATGAGGACCTTGGTCACCCTCACCCCACCTCAGGAGCTTGAGGTGGAGTCATATGGCACCACCAGCCCACAAAAAAGCATTCTTTGGGTCTGTCCACTACCTCATCCACCAGGTTGTTGGAGACAGATGTAGAAAAAACCCAAAATGCACCAGTGAGCAGGTCCTCCACCAGTCAGGACTTCTTACATGGGACACTACCATGGTCTTTCATGAGCAGACACTTGGGTTCCAAATGCAAAATGTCTCAATATTTCACTTTTTTAAATAAAATTTGATGATATTCTTTTCATTTTTTCCAGTCCAAACACTTCTAAGAAGCATTCAGGTGAAAATGTTCACATTTTGGGTCCTGTAGGACCTAGGATCCAACCCAAGAACTTAAAAATTCAACCCAAAGGAATAAGATGGTCAGATAAACACGACCAAGACATTACACTGGTCAGAATGGCATTCGGTACCAGCACCATGAACTCGTCAAGCTGACAGGCTAAGCCTAAAAGAAGTGCATTCACACGTTTCACAAGTCGTGTATCAGCCTGTGGTCAGAGAGATCAGCCATGATCTGCTGAGGAGTGATGACATCTCGTGTGAAACCAGTAGAAAAGTCTGCGATTAGGCTAAAAATACAGGGAAAGGTCTGGCATCCATCAATCCTCCACTACACTCCCATTACTGGAGATACGCCTACAGCATGAGCGTCCTTACTAGCCATAACATCATGACCCGTGACTAGCTAGCTAGTGGGATATATTAGGCAGCACGTGAATAGGGAGTTCTTGAAGATGATATGCTGGAAGCAGGAGCATGAAGATCTGAAGGCCTAGAGAGTCTCCAGAACAGCAGGTCTAGTGGAGTCTTGCAGGTGTCCAGTAGTTAGTACCTACCAACAGTGATCCAAGTTAGGACAACTGAGGTCAGGGGCCCCCAAGGCTCACTGAAGCATGTGGGGAGGGTGGAGTGATGCCAAAGAGGGGATGATTGGTGTAATTACTGACATTTAAGAAAGAACATATTTTGCACATTATCTCCAAAAGAACACAAGGCCTACAGAGGTATCTTGAGATTCCACAAGTTGTTTATTAAGCTGGATGGCACTGGTGTTGGGAAATGAATTCAACACTGAGGCCCAGTCCAGTACATCTGCGGCAGTACCTTCATTAACGTCAAAAGTGAAAACCACAAATGGGAAATTAGTGTCTTCACAGCAAGAAGGTTCAATCCCTGTGGTGCAGAAGCTCTCCCTGTGTTTGTGTGGGTTTCCTCCGGGTTTTCCGGTTTCCTCTCCCTGTCCAAAGGCCTGGGGTTTAGGTTGACTGGCTATTCTACATTACCCATAGATTGTAGCTAGAGTTGGAAATCAAAGGGTGTCTCATGATACGTTACGATACATTGATTCTGCAATAATCAATATATTGCAAGACAATGATATAGTGATATATTACAGAAACATGGGGGCGGTATTAATTTGCATATATAATTGCAATGCTACTTTCACAATGTTTTAAATACTCTTGGATTACAATAATATGTTAATTAATGAATTATGTAATGTTATAGGTACTAATAAGTAATAGAGGCAGTTTAATAGAGATATATAAACTTTACTTCAGCCACAGATCTCTCATACATCAGTATATACACAACAAAGAATGTTAATAAAATCTACATAAATAATAAAATAGTAAAATACAGTAACATCGCTCTCCATTTGAAACTTTATTAGAACGCTTTGGCGCTAACAGAGCAGCAGGAAAAGGCAAAAGCCAATCACATTGGCGATGTGTGATAGTCATCTTGTCTCTACCAATCGTATCGGTGATGTGTGTTTGGTAGGCGGGTCCTCAGGTAGATCAGGCTAGTTTAACCCTCTGTGTACAGAGACAAATTATGGAGCAGCGCCACCCAGAGGAGACACGGAGTAGTGAGTCAGATTGCTGGAGAATGTATATTCATTGAAATATCGATTTTGCCGCTGACGTATCAAGTATCGTATTGCATGAGCAAGCACCACGATATATCGTCAAATCGATATTTTCTCCTACCCCTGCTGTGAGTGTGTTGCCCTTGTGATGAGTCTCTTGTCCTGCCTTGGGACTATAAGTCAGCTGGTATCGGCTTCAGCTTCCCCGCGACTCAAAGTATGCACCACAAAAAGGGGCGTCAGGTCATTATCAGCCGATCAGCTATGAGCACTGTCCGGCGCTAAAAACTGGACGTTTGCAGCAAGCCCACATCGAACTGCTCTTGTAAAACATTGAGGGGGTGGGGTGTGTTTGCATTCGGCATCAAGCGTGAGGGCTCTCCATCTCTGTTTAACTTCACACACTGCGTAAAATGTCCCTTCGCTGTAATTCAAAGGCGCTTGGCCACAGTAAAACTGGCTACTCCGTTTTTAAAGAAACATTCCATGTGGTCCCCCTACACCACCACCCGTTCACGCTGCAGCAGAAGACGAAGAGAAGAGTTTCTTCTCAAAAAAGTTAAATAAAAGATTCATTTAAACAACCCCCCACCACCGCCACCACAACTGCAGTCAATCAGCCAAAAACAAGACGATGCTCACGGCTCGCCTCTTTAGGTTTGGGCCAAAGTTCGGAGGCTGATGTAACTGCCAAGCAAACGCATTTTGGATATTTTAGGGGCGAGATTGAGAAGAATGTTTTCTTTATTTGACGCGTGACCCAACAAACCATCTTTATCTTTGGTGCATCATGTTTCATCATGACTAAGGAGATCCTGGCACAGGTTAACACATCCTCACTTCGCATTTTGACTTCCAGCTTTGGTCCTACAAGTTCACTAGTGAGTGGGGTTCTTTTCTATATCCCAATAAATAAAGTCTACTGGGAATTTTCGAAAGGTGATATTTAGATATGCAAATGAGATGTTTTGACATTCGTTTGGTTATTTTACAAGAAAAATGTTCTTTCTACATTTTCCAAAATGGCAGAATGAAAGGTGTTCTGGATGGACCAGTGGCTGCGTTTAACCCAGCAGAGATTAACAGCACTCGGGAGCAGTGTAGCGGGGTGGTACCTTGCTCCAGATTATCCCATTGGTGCTTAGGCCAAGACCCTTGACCCGCATAGGCCGTAGCCTCTAGCCCAGTGGCGCCACCTATATACCCAGATATACCCATGCTGCTGTAATTCTTTAAAATTGTTAAATGGTAAATTCTGTATATTGTGTTTTTTTCCATGTCTCATATTTGACCTGGCATGCAATACAGGCTTAAAATATGCAAACCGAGGAAATCAGGATAACAGCACAGATTGAAACATGCGGGATGGCCTAGACTTGCAGTTTCCCTGCTTTAAAGTTAAAGGATCACAATAATATTCTACTGCCCCCTACGGCAATTCTGACCCCATTATTTTTCAGTATGTATTATGTAGATACAGCAATGTCAATATTTGTTTATTCAATTTAAGTTTATTTTTTAAATATTTATTGACAATTAATTTGGATCATACAACAAAAAAAAAAAAAGAGAAAACACAAATGGTCTTTTTTGTATATTTTCCAATATGGCATGGATAATCTTTTATCATTAAGTGGTTTAAATACAGCATTTTGTGTTTTTCTATGAGGTCATGTCTCATATTTCATTGCGCGATTCCAGTGTGATACATATACAACAAAAAATTTATATATTCAAATGTCACAAGATTACAAAAGTGGTCACCATGATCGCTCTATAAAGTCATGATATGCATCAAATTAAAGAATCCCAATATTATTTAATCGCAGCACAAATATCGTGATATTTTGTCGCCCACTCAACTGCACCAATTTTTCATCATGTTTCAGTTTAGATATTTATACATCCATTCTTCATACTCCATTTTGGTTTCATGCGGAAGGTGGAGGCGATCCCAGCTGGCAATGGGCCAGGGCAGGCTACACCCCGGACAGGAGGTGAACCCATCACCGGTTCAGAGAAAGACAGACAACCATTCACAGACACTCACACCTATGGGTAATGTAGAGCAGCCAGTCAACCTAAACCACAAACCTCTGGACAGTGGGAGGAACCCAGAGAACCCGGAGAAAACCCACACAAACACAGAAAGGCTCCTGGGCCAGAAATAGCACCAGGGACCTTCTTGCAGTGAGAAGACAACACTAACCACAGATATTTATTTATTTAATATTATTTTATATAGATTATATCTATAATATATAATATATTTTTTTAATTATTCCAGGGCATGTGCTAACACTGCTTCTGAAGTCCACAAGGTGGCGTATGACCCCGTTCTTCACAGCAGGGATTTCTTTATGGAATGCGACACCTTGAACAATCTCAATATAATATCGTAGCTCGAATATCGCAATAGTATTGTATCGTCGTGCCCCTCATGGCCATTCCCAACCTTCAGGAGTTCCCTAGTCATGCAAACCACTGTTTGTTGCTGTGGCTGATTCGACTGCAACTGCGGCCGAGAGGACTATTCCTCCAACCGCTCTCGGTTTACAGTGGGGTGTAATCTTTTTTTCCTTTTTTATAGTGCAGCTGGATGCTGCTCAACTGTGAAGCAGCAGTACAGAAATGTGCCCACGATGATCCTGGAGCCGTCCCAACGCACCTGCAAGCTCCCCGCGGATCTCCCCCTCTTTCTCGCTCTCTCCCGTTCTCTCACTCCTTAAAGTGCTATGAGGTCATTAACTGGACAGGTCCGCCTCGTTAAAGTGCAGGGATTGCTGCATGCACTGCTGATTATAGCAGCTGCCAGGGGCGGATGTTCATCACCGCGGAGAAGCATCATGCAGTGAAGGATGCGCAACAATAGCCGCAAGCCCTGGAACCGGTTCCTCTCCGAGGCACGGCCCCGAAGTTTAGAGTGTTGCAACAAACCTCCAAAGCGAGCGGTAATTGCCAGCATTTATTACAACGCAAAACAGATGTCCGTTAATTAAAGATATTGTAAAATATTACGCCGCTTGGCCGGGTGCTGTTTGCGATGGCAAGCGGACATGGCAGTGACGGCGCTATTTACTATATGACGTAAAATACATCGGTAGCAGGGTCCACATCTATTACTGAAATGATGAGAGGCTTTTAAAGGCAATAGTAGCTTTATGAACGCGTACAGGCCACTGACTCGGCCAAAGCATCGCTCCAAAGTGAAATCGCAGACGCTAAGCTTTATCAGCCATGTAATGAATGAACCCGAGAGGCGTATGGGTCTGGGGACGGGATAGGATAATATCCTACACTGGCAGCTATAACAATCAACAAAAGATCTACACCAGCTTTATCAACATCGAGAACTGCGAGAAATCGAGTTCTACAGCCATACTGTCACTGTAGCCAACCAGAGGAACTTTTTCATAGAACCGAGCCCCCCACAGGAACTGAACCATTTTAGTACAATAATTTGAGGAACTACTTTAACTTATACTTCAGGGTCAGTACTTTCATACACTAGAGGAAACGAGTGATGTACCTGAACAGTGATTGGTCGAGATGAAAGCACACAGTGTTTGGTCCAGACAAAAGTCTACGCTGATTGGTCAGAAAAAAAAAAAGTGTACAGCGACTGGTCAAGACAAAAGCCTATTGCAAATGGTCCATACTAAAGTGCTCACTGACTGGTCCAGATGAAAGCGGATGGCAATTGGTAAAGACAAAAGCATACAGCGATTGGTCCAGACAAAAGTGGACGGCGATTGGTCCACAAGAAAGCATACTGCGATTGGTCCGTAAGAAAGTGTATGGTGCCTCATTTTAAAAATGTGTAAAGCGTTCAACATATACAAAAAAAAACAAAAAATAATTTTCCATAAAAAAAATATGGAAAGATGGATAAAGTTTAGGCTTTATTGAGCTGATATGTGGCAGAGCCATTAACCATCACTCCAGCACCTTCTACTGGTGGAAAACCCCCCCTAAAGATACTAAAGGTGGTGTAGAGAAGCTCCATAGTGGACAGATCTTCTCAAAAAGTCTTTAGAAGTGTTTGGTCTGAAAGCATTTTAAGTGTTATTACTCAAATACATAGTTACATTAGTAGTTATACGGCCATTGGAAGTACATTCTGTATCAACAGGACCTTCCAACATTCATCAGTTTATATTTTGGTGATGTGAACAAATCCTTAACAACCAGAGGGAGGAGCTTATGATGCTAAAGATCCTTCCAATTTGGGCCTTTATTGGCAAGGGCTTTCTTCATTGGCTAAAGTTGGATCGACACCCCCACAAAACATTCACCCCACCCGATCACAGAAGTGCACAGAGCTTCAGCTTCTGAGAGGCAGCATTCTGACACTGCGGCTTCCCTTCGAGTTTGACCCAGGTCGATGATTGCGGCTTTTCCTGAGATTTCCATTACCGTATGGGGGAACCGTTTAAAACAGACCACCAACGCAAACCTGCCCCTTTGAGGTCATTGTTACTGTTGGATGGTGGCACACATCAGGAAAGATCTACCGAGGGCTCCACAGAGTGGCCATGGCAGCTTCGGATCGTCTTTCTTGGGTTTCCATTTGTCATTCTACATTCCGACGGCGTGGTCCAGCCCAGCCGCTGCAGACCGCTGGACCCGCGGCGAAGGGAGGTGGTGTTTGCAAAGTGGCAAAGGCCAGACCATTATTCCTGTTTTAGAGTCTTACACTTTTCAACACCAAGACCACCAAACAGCGACTTTATTCACAGCACTGAGGGGGTAGAGCTTTCCTCAGCTAATGGAGGGTTTACAGTGATGCGGCAGGACCAGTGAGGACGCCGAAAAACACGCTCAACACACTCCAGGTTAAAACTGTGGCTAATCAGCACAATACTCACCTTTTATCATCTTCATTTTACTGTTTTTTTTTACGTGCATAAAGTTAAATACTCTTATACTTTAATGGTGACTGTGATTAAAAAATATATAATGAAAAAGCCATTAAAACTGTAAATATTTTTTCAGTCCAAAAAATAACTATTAAAAGCCCAATATCTGACATAACGCTGTCGTCGTGATGCTTTGTGTAAATCTTTAGGTTTATTAAGGTTTCAGAGATGATTACAGATCATAATGGATAAAACATAATGCACAGTTAATAGATTGTGTACAATTGTGTCGTTTGGGTTTTTATGAATAAGCTCTGGTTATATTCAACACTTTCACCACAATTATAGAAATTTGGAGAATTAACACGTTTGTTTCACCAAATACCAGTAGCTCAATCTGAGGAGACGTTCTTAGGAAAATAACCTGAACACGTGCCCCTGTCCTTACTCTAACTTTAATACACAGCAATACAACAATCAGCCACAACATTAGAACCACTGATCATCAATGGCAGCATGCAAACACTAAGTTCTTGAAATTGATGGGTTGAAGGCAGAAGTCTTAGTCCCCTACACACATGCTTTAAAGCCGCTGATCTCAGCAGTGAGAGTCTTTCTACAGCGAGAACCTAAGTGAACTTTAGAGTAGAAGCAATAGTAAAAAGATTCAAGATCTGTGTAAAGATGTGTCATTGAGATGTTGTGAGCTGGTTAGAAGAACAGGTTTGGTTCCAGATCTCCTCTCCAGGCCTCCAGCCATTGCATGGATGTGTGAAACTCCAACAGAACCTGATTTAATTAAAGGAAGGACTGATTGAGGCCAAACCAAGGATTTGATGGCAACTTTCAGTAACACCATGAGGAGAGGTCTGGAAATAGTGAAGCCAACACACAAAGTTATTGTTATTCACAATTACACTAATGTTCTGTTGGAGAAAAATACTAGCTTTTCAAATAGAAAGACGTTCGCACTGTATGAGAGCCTATTGCTCTATGTTGTTAGAATATAAATCCTTTTATCACATCAAAGAAACCCACGTTACTCAATAACCAAATATCCAATATGCAAGTGGGTAACAAAGGCAAATATCACCAAACACACACCATTAACGTTGTTGTCGTAATTGAGAGGCATTCTTAGACAATAATGTTTTTCTAGGTGGGTAAATTTAGCAGATTGGGCTTCGAGTTTGGTGCAAAAAACTGCACTGCAACCCAAACGACAAACATATATTTGCTTTACCAACTTTATTTAAATTACCAACTTTTATTTAAAATTAGGCTTATTTTTATAGAACTTTATACAGATGTTTTCACAAAGCAGCTGTACAGAATCCGGGCCCAAGACCTTACTGACAGTGCTTCTCAATTATTTTCAGTTACGCCCCCATTAAGAAGAAGAAAATATTTTGCACCACCCCACCCCACTCTCCCCTGTGACTATAAATAGGATCATTTGTCTATAAAATTGTTTTTATTTGTACATCTCGGCATAATATTGTATTAACATTAAAGAAGAGAAGAAAAAGAAATATAGATCAAATTAAAACAAAGAATAACTTTATTAACATTGTTTTTTAGTCTGTTACAGAAAATATTTAAAGTGCATGTAGTAGTACTACAACTACTAAATTACATTTAAAGTGTATTAATATGCCTGAAATATATTTTTTAAAACCCTACCACCTACTATAGTGGATGTGCAATTCTAGTACAGCAAAAAAAACTATTGCGACGTTTTTCTGGTCATGGAAACCTGTTGAGGGAAGAAGGCTGACACGAGGGTCTTGAGCTTGCTCCTCGCTCCGGCTGGCCTGGAAGCGCTGCTTCCCTCCGGTGCGCAACTTCTGCGGGCTTTTGCCGATATCTCCTCCAGCTGCCAGATGAGTCACTCGACCTCTTCGAGTGTCAGCTGCTCCATCCCACTTCTGACACCAATGTGACATTTTCCGGTCATGGAGACCCGTCAAGGTAAGAAGGGAGGCTGACCCAAGGGTTTTGAGCATGAATACGGAATAGAGCCGGTACGGTTTATTATAAAATTATAATATATAAAAAAAGGACACTTTGCTCTTTCTACAAATTGAGGCCATATGTAAACTGGATCCTTCCCGTCCTGCTCATCATCTGTTTAAACTGTTGCCCTCAAGAAAACACTACAGGTCCATCAAAACAAGCACCACAACATTCATAAACGGCTTCCTTCTCAAAGCCATTTCTATTCCAAAATCTGATCCGAAAGCACACCCACCAACTCACCACTAATTACGATTTCACCACAAGGCACTTAGCACTTTATAACACATCACTTTTTTCCTCAAGTGTGTATGATGAATGTCATGAGATATGACTGATTTATTCTTCATTGGTTCCTTTGTTATTTATGACCTATAGTTTTTGAGATTGAATTTCGTGGTATTATACATATAATGACAAACAAGAATTTCCTGCCAGGGATTGATGGAGATAAATTCTACACTTTCCAACCAGATTCTCCTCTAATTTCTATAAGTTTTGAGTCAGAAAGAAGACATTTTTACGAATATTACAGTGAAAAAACGTGGGTTAGAGGGGAGAGCATAACTGTGGTGGAGGTCGAGATGGTGGAATCTGGAAGAGATCATCTAGTGTTTGGGCTTCTGCTTAAGTATGGGAGCACTTTTGGGAAAGGAATGAGTCATTCATGGGAGTGATGGAGGGAACCGAAGGGTAGTGCCGGACTGCGCTGGGCCCAACCCAGGAGGCTCACGAGGAACCACTTCACCTTGGGGAATGTGGTGTGAACAGCTGGAATCCTGTGGTCTAGAAGACCACACTAGGGTCCATCAGAGCCAGAGAGGGGGAACCGCAGATGTCACGACCTTCAGGGTCTTTCGGAATGGGAGAGGAGGGGAAGGAGGGTGATCGACTCCAGGTAGAACTGATGATTCGGGTGGAGGGTCTGCTACAACCACTAACGCAAAGCAGCACAGGAGGAATCCTCACGCCACAGAAAGTTAACAGCTGCTCTAACACTGGGGTCAACGCAGTGGTCCAGGAATCTGGTGCAGCTCCATAATGAGCTTTACTGTGGGAGGCAGTGACAAGAAAGAATGAGGAGCATGTGGAGAAACCGCTGAGAGGAAGCAGGACTCAAACAGAAATGACACTTTTGTGCATTTTTGCTTTTTCATGGCTGAATAAGAAATCGAGGATGTTCTTCAGCCAGTGTCCAGCACAGTTTGGTAGCTCCCCTCCTCAAACACACTCACTACACCTGAGCAAAGAACCGTGTTTGTGTGGGTTTCCTCCAGGTTCTCTGGTTTCCTCCCACTGTCCAAAAGCTTGTGGTTTAGGTCGACTGGATACTTTACATTGCTCATAGGTGTGAGGAGAATGGTTGTCGGTCTTCGTGGTGACATGTGATGGGTTGGTCTCATGAACCATAGTCATAGGGCCCATAGTCAGCTGGGATCAGCTCCAGCTTCCCCATGACCCAGAAATGATGAGTGGTTTGGACAATGGATGGATGGATGGATGGTTGAATATAAAATGTACAGTTATATCTAAATTTATATGTAAGTATAATCTAAAATTAAATTTAAATATGAGGGTTAGCATTGCCAAGAAAAAAATGAAAGATAAAATAAATGTTTTTAGATTTTTAGGCCACTTTTTTTCAGAGAAACAGATAATATGCACAATATACTTCAACAAAATTAATCAACAATAAGCAACAATAAGACTTCACATTCCTTCTCACCCGGTCCCTCTGTAAACGTCTGTGTGTGAGAATGACCTCATCGAAATCTGCTCACTGTTAGGAAGGTGGTCTTAATGTTATGGCAGTATGAGCCGGTTCATAATTATATAATCAGTTACTCGTTACACTTCACCGGCCTTAAATCACTTAGTAGCAAACATCTGTAAAGAGCATCGCAGCCCCTGCACCCGAGATCTCACCAGCAATGGAGATTTTTCACTGGACGTGGCCCACGGTTCAACTCTGTATCAGCCATTACAGTTTAGAGAAGATGGGAATTCTTTTCCATGTACAATTCCTTAAATCAACGTAAGAAGTCCTTAAATCAATGGGACAAAGGCCAAGGACAAGGCTGCCAGTGGGCATGCAATCATGCCAACAATGCATATGACAATTTAATTACTGCACTTACACAGCAAATTACATAACTATACACTTATGCACCTACAGCAAAACTGAACACGAGTGTAATGACACCAGAGTGTGTGTGAGCTGTGGGGTTTGAGGTTCATCCTTCAGCGGAGGATAAAATATGGATCAGTTGTTTATGCTACAGCTGACGTCCTCCTGATACAGCGCCCCCTACTGGGTTCACCTCTGCCTGCAGAATCATGGGACATATCTGCCAACCTTAAATTAACAGCACACAAACGCAATACTGATGTTTGCGTTGCGCTGTTGTGGACTTTGTAAAACCTGCATGCGACGCTTTTTACACCATTTCAATGTATTTCCAACCAAATGCGAGTCCTGAAATCTCGAGTGGACTCTGATTTGTCTACGTTCAATCCACGCTCATCTGACGCCACAGAAAGAAAAATCATTCCGATAAAATTACGGACATTGTTGACATCAGTGATACCTGCAGCTAAAGGCCAGAGTCTGTTTAGACGTCAGTCTGTTAATTCAGCACCAAAGTGTTGCTGCTGTTGCACCAGTTTATTATAGGACAAATAAATATAGAAACAAATCAATAAATAAAAACATTTCATTAATTAAAAAAAAAAAATTACATTTAATAATTCCACTTTTTATGCTTGCCTCTTTGATTTCTGTAACTTTAGCATTAATTCCATATGTTTTTATACTTTTCCCCATTTTCTTTACATTTGAAAGATTTTTTTTGTTGTTGTAATCTGTTTTTATTTTTTTCTTTGTAACCCACAATGAATGACCCTGTGTATGAAAATGTACTATATAAATAAATTTGCCTTGACTAAATAAATACATACATTAAATAATACACAAACATTAAATGTAATTAATTAAATATATAAGAAATATATAAATGTATTTAATTTTTTAAAATATTATTATTATATATATTTAATGTAATAAATAATAAATAAATAAATAAAGCATAAAACTGCATGTCTGTAAAATATAAAAATAAAAAACTCTCACCAGTAGTTACATTCTTATTCTGTGTCGGTAATGTGAGGCTACAGTATAGATAGAATTATGGTTTCTCCTTTCATAGGATTACTGCTTAAAAAGAATATTTTAGCAACTGTGTGTGTGTGTGTGTGTGTGTGTGTGTGTGTGTGTGTATTTCTGGGCGCCTGGCCGGGCGTCTCAGCCAGGTGAGGTGTTAATTACCTGTGACTTCTCGTCTCCAGCAGCATCAGCAGAGTGGTCCCACATGAGCGAGGGACCGCCGGGATGGGAAGAATAAAAGATGAAAGAGAGCGAACAGAGAGATGAGGTGGAGGTGAGGGATGAGCTTCTGTAGCAGGAGAATACAGCTGTTCCCCGTCCACTTCTTTGGTTTTGGCGAGCATGGCTGCCCAGGACAGGAGGAGGCCTTTACCTACAGGAAAGTCCTCTGCCTTGATGGACAGGAGTTGACCTCACCTACGTGTTAGTCTGGGAAGCAGGAGGAGAAAATGAGCATTGTTAACTAATGACTGCCTCAGCCTCCTCCCTCCTTAACAAAAGTCTCTAATTTGCTCTGATGTTCATCACGTCACCAACAAACTCCCTGCACTCAAATCAACGTGACAACAGCGTGAAAATATCTTCACCTCTCTGGCAAAACTACTGTGCAGGATGGACCTGCGGGACGCTCTCGGGACAGGACGAGCCAGTAACCATGCAGAAACATGGGAGGGAGTTGTCAATATATTTATATGTTAATGAGATTGAGTGTGATATATTGCACAGAATTAAAGAAACGTCTAATCCCACTGAGACCGGCTCATCTGTTCAACTGATGGGTCAAAGAGTCTGATTAGTCACATCACTGAAAAATAGAGCAGAATCTAGTATCCCAACCATCATCTCATAAAACAGCAAAAACAACTTGATCATGAGAACATATCTTCTACTTGCACATGCCAGTGTAGTCTGGAATGTGTTGAATAGGCATAGTTCATTCGTTATACCTTATCCACACAGGCTTTCAGATCTTGGGTGAATGTACTCAGAGAGTGTGTTGACCTGTGGGGGCAGTAATGAGTCAGTCCAGACTGTAATGTAGTGTGTTGACCTGTGGGGGCAGTAATGA
>JBBIGC010000145.1:20970497-20993154 GCA_037576955.1 Lepidarchus adonis
ATTAACCCCCATCTCACCCACCAATCCACACACACTGCACTATTAACCCCCATCTCACACACCAATCCACATCAACTCTGATCAACACGAACGGTGAATAAAACAAACATCTCATCAAAAAAACAGCACAAACCCTCCTATCTCCCCATCCCTGCAAACACCAGGTTCTCTCACACTGCACGTAATAAAAATTAAATTCATGAGGATGAAATTTAATTTTTTTTTTAAAGAAGTTTTTGTTTTTCTAAAAATTGTGGAAAAAAGTATTAGGACCAAAATGTTAAATGTTAAAGAATAAAACGGCACATAGAGAGAAATTAATGTGCGGGGGGTTAAAGTGTCATCACTAAGCTTTTCTTATTCCAACAAATCTCAGCCGTGACCATTGTATTTGTCAAACGCTGGGGACAATACACGGCATTTTTGTTCATGGAAGGGGTGATGGTGTTCGTATTTGCTGAGTGGTGGGGTCCTGTAAATCCCTGGTTCCCCTTATTTTCGAGGATCCTCATGTCATCACGTAATAAAACATCTTTCCATCTTGGGAAAGCCAACATTAGCTTCTTATAACTACTCGAGACTTGCATTTGGTTCTCGAAAAAAATGATATTAGGTTAAGGATTTCAGAGTTTAAGCAGCTTGTCCGGAGAAGCGGAGATGAAGATCTGCTAAGAAGCCGAGAGGAATAATGAAACGGTGTGCAGTCAGGAAACAGGAATGCGATGTCTCGTTAAAAGCCCATTTGCTTAATTCCACCAGGATAACTGGTCTTGTCTCGAGACAGCTGCTTAATGAGAGAGGAAGAAAGTGTTGAAGATTTCTGCGGTTCGGTGTCAGATGAAGAATCTGCTCTTGTACCAGGACGCTCGGAGTAGCAAGCCTGTAGATGAAATGAGTTAATCAGGGTAAAAGCCGTTGGCTGCTGCGACCGTGGACAGTGTGAGCAGTTAAACCTTGGCAGAAGAGGCTCAATCCTGAGGACATCCAAAGCACCATGTTCCGCTGATTATAATTAAGTGAAACGAATCGATATCACCCGACTCTTGATCAAATTTCGCTCAAATTTCAGGCTACGAATGCAAAATGTCATCCCAACATTAGATACGCTAATATCAACAGATCCTCGTTCAAACAGGCAGGAGCATCCAAACGTCCTGCCAACGAGGTCCAAGAGGAACAGCGTTACAGTAATGAACTCGCCGCTCCAGTCCGGCATCCGATTGCTGAAAGGTGAGTCCAAACGGGCTCCAGCTCTGGTCCCACAAGCCCCATATTCATGGTTTAACTCGACCAGCCCTTCTGGCCGCAGAAAGTCCTGTTTTTGAAGCTTTACGACGGCTCCACTTGAAATAACCATTACACTAACAAAGTCTGACCAGAGCTTTTCCCCCACGGAGTGGGCCGGGGAGCCAGCCATGGGCTTCGCTGGTAATGGGCCTCCTGGCCAACGCAGCACGATTCATTGGATCACAATGTGTTTCGGTCGCAGGCTGTAACCACAGCAGCCCGACGCGAGTGCGTCTGTGAGGTACGAGCAGTGTCAGGGCTACTCCCCAATGATGGAAGTGCTGGGAAGGAGAGAATAAAACAAGCCAGCCGTGGGTGGAGACACAGGTTGAAAAATAGGTAGAGGAAAGAAAAAATCCCTAAAAACAGAGCCATGTTTCAAAACTTTGCACCAATACACAGTCCGACGGGATTAAGCTTCTCTGTCAGGTTGCAGGATGGAGATGCATCAAGATACTTGGGTCTAGTTAAGCTAAAAAGATCTCACTCTTGACAAATAAATGGTTTCCTGATTTGAGACCTTAAAAGAACCATACACAAAAAATTCTCCATCGCAGAGCTATTTGCACTGCTACTGCAAAGTCAAAGTCCTGACCCGAATCCTATTAAGATGCTGTGTGAACTTAAAAAGGTGGGTCATGCTCGAAAACCCGCCAATGTGGCTGAACTACAACAATTCTGCAAATATGAGTTTGGGCCAAAATTCCTCCACAGCTGTAAAAGTCTCATTTCAGGTTTTCACAAATTTTTGATTGCAGATGTTATTGATCCAACCAGTTATTAGGTTTTGGGGGCAATGACTTTGTCACACAGGACCATGAATGTTTAGATTTTTCCTCCGTTAATAATAAAATCCTTGACTTAAAAACTGCATGTTGTGTTTACTTGTGTTGTCTTTGACTAATATTTACATGATCTGAAACATTTAAATGTGACAATGGAAAAAAGGAAGAAATCAGTAAGGGGGCAAACACTTTCACACCACTGTATTAGGCAGCAAGTGAACAGTCAGATCTTGAAGCTGATGTCCCGGAAGCAGGAGCGGAATCTGAGCCACTTTGTTAGTGATGTCTAGAGCAGCCGTCCCAACCTTTTTTTGCACCACGGACCAGTTTAATGTCAGATCATATTTTCACGGACCGGCCTTTAATGTGTCCCGGATAAAAACATGATACGACCAACACAAACTGTGGTATTTGTAAATATAATAAACGTGAATCCACTGTGTAATTAAGTAGCTTTTTTAGCAGCGTCTTTCTGAAATGCGGCAACAACATTGAGAAGAACATCCTCCTTTCTGCCCGCTAATGCTCTCTGGTCACTATGGTAACGCGTAAGTGTGCGTCAAGAGTGAGTCATAGACGGAAGTAACTTCAGACTTCAGTCTTCAGTCATTTTTCAAAATAAAACACTGTTCAGACTCGGATAATACATAAAACAGAAACAATGCAAGTTATTTATTCTTTCTGTGCAACCCGCGACCAAATGACGCACAGACCGGACCGATACCGGCCTGCGGCCCAGGGGTTGGGGACTGCTGGTCTAGAGCATCTCCAGAATGGTGTTGTGGAGTGTTCAAGGTGTGTAGTAGTTCGTACATACCAAAAGTGATCTGACTGGTGATGGGCACCCAAGGCTTACTGATACAAGTGCTACAAAATGTTAGTACTGTCTCTGATAGTAAGGGTTCACCACAGTCAGCAGCATGAGGGGGACCTACTCAATATTAGGTGGGTGATCTTAATGTTATAGTTTAAGGGTGTATTTTAGCTTGTTAGTAGCAGTTTTAGTCAGTCAGTTCTCCTTTTTGTTTATTCATTTAACATAAAAGGCCTTCTGTCCAGCTCCTGAAGGCCTAGCCAGTGGACGAGCTGTATCTAGGTAGATACCACCTATAAAGTAAAATCCTAATTTTCCATTGAGTTTGTCACTATGTTTCCCTCCAGAACTTCATAAGACATGATGATGTGCTGGATTTGAAACACCATCTACTGCAGGGTCTGGAGTTAGCTGAACACATCCATGCTAATACACATGACAACCCACAGTCCTCAGCCCCTGGCATGGCTGTATTAGTCAGAGTCTGGCCTTGTTCTGATGACTTTTAAAGACCATGTGGCCAGTCACAGTCCTTATAGGCAGATGTTTGCTTCCAAGTCACCACCACCCATACCCCCTACAAAGCCCATTAGAAAACAATTGTACACAGCCCCCAATGGAGGAGAGAAAACTTGAGTTGGATTCCCAGCAATGCCACATCCATCCGTGACCGAGGGTTCCACCCAATGAGAGCACATTTTGGCCATGCTTCCACTAAGTGGGAAGAATGGCGTATTCTCTCCTTCCCTGTCAATACAAAGTGATGCTAAGCAAACTGCAGGGCCGTGTTAGGTCAGAACTGAGCATTTAGTATTCTTCTCCAAGCATTGATGTGTCCTCCAAACGTGGCAGCATGAACACCCTTCCCCCCTCCAGTTCGTTATCTGGTAAATGAAAAAGGTATATAGGGTGAGACTTGGCAAGGAATACCACAGAGCAAATTGGGCACAGAAAAAGTGAAGAAAAACGCCCAGGAAAATGAAAGCAACATCAGCCAGCTAAACAAGCAATAAGGGACAACCACCAAAAATGGAGAAATAAGATAAAAAAGAAAAAATGAATTCCCCATATGCTTGCAAGCAACCATCAAAATCTGGGGAAGGTCCATTTTCCATTAGCGAATCTCACCAAGGCTAAAAGAGCTGTGCCGAAAGGAGTCTTGGCCCAGAATGAGAAAAACGGAGGGAAACGCTACAGCGGGCTGACATCCACTCACTACTTGAAGAACATCTGGAGGCAGATGCTCACTCTGAGGTAGCTACTACTGTGTAGAAATAGAAAGAAACAAAACGGTGAAAAGAAGAAGAGGACAGGGGGATAGTGTAAACTGGCCTAGAAGGACGACAAGCTGGTGGGAGCACCAGGTAGAAGTTTGTCTGCAGCCTTTTTCACTGCAGAGCTTTGCAGTGAATGTTCTATGCAAAATCGAATGTACCCTCGGATTTCATGTAATAGACTAATCTGATGGCCAATCTGAAGGCCATTTGCTCTTCAAGATCTACAAGAACATCAAGGTCTTTTTTTAGGCTCATGGTCACCGGGAGATTGTCAATAAGCCAAGTTTCTGTTCTCTTACATGATATAGTTGGGTAAGGCGAGAAGGATCACCAGTGAAAAGACTCCATGGATGACTGCAGGCATAAAAATAATCCTGGAACTGCGAATCCGGAGGAGTGACGCCACAGTGATGAGAAAGCCAGAAGAGGGACTAAACTCACTGAGCTGAACGTCACACTGTGTGAGCCGCCAGGGCTGCGCTGCCAGAGCGAACCTGGGATTGCTTGGAACAGGACCCTCTAGCTTCTTGTTCAGGTCAAATCAAATGGGAGACACAGGGAAGAGTTGCAAGCAATAAACACTGCCTCTAGGGTAAGGGTATCCATCCCCTTGGTGATCTCCTGGCTCAGACACACCTGGTTCAACTCACCTGTTTATCAAATGTAATGAGTGTTGATATCAGCCCTCCAGATGCTGATAACATTTTAACACAGCACATCTAAGAGTGCTTCGATTATTTTCTGTTACACGCCCCCTTAGGAAGAAGAAAACATTTCACACCATCATCGTCATCTCTGCATAACATTGTATCCTTATTAACATTAAAGAAAAGAAAAAAGAAAAATACTCCAAACAAAGAAAACTTTGTTAACATTGTTTTTAGTCTTTAACAGAAAAGATTTAAAGAGCATGTAGCAGTACTTCATCATATTTCCTCATCTTAGCTTTCAGGAGACTTTCATTTTTCTCATTATCTTTGTCTCTCCATTTTTCTTGAGTTTTTTTTACCGCACTTCATATCTTCTGTTCTGTGCTGTGTGTGTGTGCACAAGCTTAGGGCAAAAAAAAACCCCTGCCCCCTACTAGTCAGTAGTTGGGGCAGTGGTGGCCTAGAGGTTAGGATTTTGCTCCTGAGATCAGAAGGTCACAGGTTTACAGGTCCCAGCTCAAGCACCAGGTAACCCACTGAGGTAACCCAAGGTACTGTCCTCACTTCACTGCTGTGAAGTCTCCCCTGGGAGACACCTTGCTGCTCCACGTGTGCAGGGTTACATTTCGTTGTGGTGCACTGCATGCCCCACTATTTGAGAAGAACTGCTCTAACATAACCTGACGGCGAACCTTCAGGAGCTTCATTTGGATTTGATTAAAGCAGTCATTGACGCGATTAAAGCAATCATAGAAGGCCTTTGCAATCAAAAAGATGCTTGTGACTTTGTGATTTTACAGGAGTGTCCTTTGTCACCCATTTTATTTGTGGTGCCAAAAACCTTAAAAGTCATTCCATCCCATTTCACCACACAACCAATACTAACAATGCAAGCTGGACATCTTAGATGCCTGCAATATGTAAAGCATACTTGCTGCAGGGGTGGGTCAAGAGCGTAACTGTTGACTGAAGGGTATGAAATGCACCTGCTTTCAATGAGTTTGCAGAACAGAATTTCATGCTTTGGCTTGCCAACCACCATTCACATCAACATCCGAGATCACATCCCTCATTTCCTTGACAAGACGGCCTTGGACGACCATTCCATTTCACATGGAATACAAACAGTGAGCCTTCACTGGACAGCCACCATTCTCACCTTCTGGAAGGCACATGTAACATTTCAGAGTATGATTCCAGAACAAAAATAACTCATTTTCAGGAAAGCTCCACTGATCAGCCTAACATTAAGACCACCTGCCTAATTCTAAGTATGCCCCCGTCATGTTGCTAGGACTGTGGTGCGCTGTGTGTTTTGAACTCTTCCTCTGAGAGCCAGGCTCCTTTTTGGCATCAGACCACCCCTCTGCATCAGTGAGCTTTGGGTTCCCAGGACCTTTGGTCACTTTTGGAAAGTACTGCAGACCTGGAACACCTGACCTGCTGTTCTGGAGATGCTCTAGCCAATGCTCCAGCACATTGACTTCAGGAATTGTGTAATCCATTGCAATCATGCATCGACTCCACAGATCCCATCTCAAATCCAGGCTCATTTGAGAATGTTCGGGTATGAGGCTGTTCAAACATGTACTGGGAAAGTCAGTGTGGTCAAAGCCATTTAAGGTGCTCAATGGAATTACTGCATTTACATTGTACTTGGGTGTTTCTGACTGTGTAAAACAATCCTAAAATGCAGGCAAGCAGCACAGGTCCTAGAGTTCTAGAAATTTACTATGTTCTATTTAATCCCCACAAAACCATCCCAACCCCCCTCCCCCTCTGATTTCCTCAGTGCTGCTTAGTTTAACTCAGACTACATTACCTTTTACACTGTACAGCTCTCCACAACACATGTAACAGCACGGCATGACAGACTGAAAAATGGTAATGCTGAAATTAATGGCTAACATATGTTCCCCATTCTTGCACGGTGCAGTCCTATACCTTCCACATATACGTACCCTTACATTCACCCGTGCACTGGTCTTTTTAAAGCTAGTGCCAGGAAGGTAAAACTACACTGCAATCAAATAGCACTTTGTGACAAGTAGCTCTGCATTGGACTCCCTGTAGTTTGCAGTAATACAGCAAGGCCAGCATCTGATCTTTGAACCATCATTGACAAGACGGCGCCGTTGCTGATCCTTGGATGATGCGCTGATGTTTGGTATTGGTGAGTCCCGTTTGGTTTCACTCTACCTACACTGATCAGCCAGAACATCAACAGCGCTGATATGTAAAGGGAATAACGACTAGTTATTTCATTGCAATGGCACCTGTCAGTTGAATAGTCAGTTCTTGATATCGATGTGCTAGTTTAAGGATCTTACCTGACTTTATTGTGAAGAAACATCTCCAGAACAGCAGGTCTTGTGTTCCAGGTCTGCAGTAGTAAGTATCTAACCAACAGTGATCCAAGGAGTGTCCCGAGCACCCAAGGCGCACTGATGCATGTGGGTTGTGTGCTCTGATCCTCTGACAGAAAGACAGTGCACCACAGTTAGGACCTACTCACCATCAGGCAGGTGGTCTTAATGTTATGGCTTATCTGATTTCTAACATCTAGCAGTACAACGCGGTGACCGGAGTGATGACCACCTCTGTAGTAAGAACGAGCTGTTGACACATCGGCCGCTTCGGATCCAGTGGCTGCAACTCTGTGACCCTGCAGTAGCTCCGGCCAGACTTAGAGGCCCATCGCTCAAACGTGTTTTCACTCCAAACAACATGGCGGACGCAAGGGAAGAAGCATGTTTGTGTTGAGTACTCGGTCACGGGATGAATGAGTGGCGCACTCGGGAGCAGCAATAACAATCTTTCTGGTCAACGACCTTAGACTCATCTCCAGCACCGTTTATAATAAAGACACTTCAGCTCTGGCGTTCGCCGACCACGCCGGCCCTCGCAGAAATAAGATTATCAGCCATAACATTAACACCACTGGCAGGTGAAGTGAAGAACAAGTTCTTTCATTTCAGTGGCACCTGTCAGGGGGTAGGTAGGATAGATTAGGCAGCAAGTGAACAGTCATTTCTTGAAGTTGATGTGCTGGAAGCAGGAGCATTAGGATCAGAGGCCTTATTGTAATGGAGCATCTCCAGAACTGCGGATCGTGTGTGTTCCAGGTATAGTTAATACCTACCAACAATGATCCAAGGAGGGTCATGGGAACCCAAGGCTCACTGATGTATGTGGGGATCCAATGATGATCCTGCTCCGCTAGAAAGGGGTAAGAACACAAAAGAAACCTACTCGGTTCAAGTATAGGGTCTCTGACATTCTGATCTGAAGTTATTAAGCTTTAATCAGAGACACCATTCTAATTGTAAATGGATCAGGACAAGTGCCCCATAAATGTATATTTCAAAAGAAAATTTCAGTGCTGTTGTGGCACTCAGGGTTTTCTGCCTTGACTTTTATCCAGAATACTGGCTCGAACATACTTAGATGCTACAAACCAAGATCATTTTTTATTTTCTTTAAGTTTAAAATTTTTTGTATGGCCGGTACCAGTCCGCGGCCCGGTGGTTGGGGACCACTGGACAAAAACTGTGTTTAATTGTGCCTCGAAATTGTAAAGTGTTACATTGATGACATTTCCCAATTTAATGCATGGTAGAAATATTGCAAATCGGGTTAAATAACATTGTTAGTGTGTCAACTTACCCTAGCACCTCCTACATTTGATTTCTGTATTGACATTATTACTGTATTTGCCTCAATTTTAAACTCATTTCAGTTTTTTCATTTAAATGAATTAAAAAAAATATTTATTCTCCCCCAAAACACTAACCATATGACTCAAATTATAATAAAAAAGAATATCTAATGTGATATTGCTGGTGATCAGAGTGGCTTATAAAGGGCTAATGGGCAGAACAAACTACTGTAATATTGCTGTGGGCAGGAGTGAGTCCGGCTTAAAGAGCTTAGAAAAATGCAGATGGTGTAAGAGGAGAACCTGCACGTACACGGCGAGGATGCTTGTGTGCTGGTGTGCTCAGAGACCTTCAGTGGTAAATGAAACTTCTTTCTGCCTAACCTTCTCTTTTGGAGATCCCCCTATAGGAGGACTTTTAACTTGGACTTTGTAAAACCTTTGAAAATGAGTTTAGTGACCAAATCTCTTCTTGAAAAACTCGACACCAATGCCGACAACGCAGCGCATAAGAACCACATGTAGTCGCCTGTGGAGGGGAAATGGCAGTGGGTGTCCGGGAGGTGTTTGACATTCAACGTTTTTTTGCACATTTTTACAGAGGGCTCCAGCTCAGCCACTTCCTATGAAAGCTGGACTGTTTCCTGTCCTTCATCCACCCCCAACCCCCCACACACACTCACGGCCAATTCGAGTGCTCTAAAAATACACAGCTAAACACTTCCACGTGCGCCGCCATCGACAAATACACTACACCTGCTTTAGGCCTTCCCGCACAGGGGACGGGACGTGAGCGGGACGTGTGGAATGCAAAAACAGATTTTCATGATTAAAAAATTTAAAAATGTTTAACCTTTCAATAAATATACTTATTTTATATATTATGAATTTATTTAAAATAAAAAAAACGATGTGTATAAATTTAGATTTATTCCACGGTTTAAGCCATAAAATCCTGCTCAGGAGCCACAGACAGGAAGCCATTAATGGAGCTACAGGTGGTAGCGACTACTGCCCTGATCACTGACAGGATATTAGCTACTTATGCTATTAAGCGATTAGGACGCAGATAATTGTCTTTTGTAGTGATCGCTTCCTTCAGTAACCCACCCCGACCCAAAAGCAATTTGTTGAGAAATACGCCTTTAATCCATATCCGGGCTTGAGAGTTTCCCTCTACACTCAGACCAGCACTGACCAGACCCAAAATGTGTGACCTGTAAATCTCCTACAGCGTTTGTTCAAAAATAATTACAAGTTCATTCAGATTTGTTGGCAAGGAATAGCCATAGGCATAAGAAATAAGACTAAATACATAAGAATGAGATAATTGTGTTCAAGTGACAAGTTAGTAAGGCATGAAAATGAGATTGGTAACTTAGTGAAAGCTTAGTATGGCAAAATAACTCAAATTAATTCAGTTATAAGTAACAACTTATATTCACAACTTAGTAAGTCACAAAAATGATTAGTTATGTTCAAAGCATCTCATTCTTTATACCATACTAAGTTGTGACTATGACTTAATAGACTTTAAAATGAGTATCATTTTAGTATCAGTCACAATTTAAGGCATGAGAATGTGACTGACTCTTAGTACACCTAGGAATGAGATAAACCTAAAAGACAGGAGATTGAGATAATTAAGTCATAAAATGTTGTATGCATAGGAATGAGATTATCACAATTTGGTAAGACTTGAGTATATAATTATTAAGCTACAGTCAACAGTAGGGCATGGAAATGAGTCAGAAAATGTTATATGTCTAAGAATGAGATCAAGACAGTCACAACTTGAGGCCTAAGTAAACATAAGAATAATTTGGCAAGACAACATAGTGAAGTCAGAGCCCACACTTGGTAAAGCATGAAAATGAGATAGTGAAGTCAGAGCCCACACTTGGTAAAGCATGAAAGTGAGATAGTGATGTCAGAGCCCACACTTGGTGAAGCATGAAAGTGAGATAGTGATGTCAGAGCCCACACTTCGTAAAGCATGAAAGTGTGACAATGAAGTCAGAGCCCACACTTGGTAAAGCATGAAAGTGAGATAGTGAAGTCCACATTTAGCAGACTGAAGAATGAGATAATCAGTCACAAATAAGAAAAACAATACTGAGACTAAACCTTACAAAGCTCTGATGTTCCCTTAATTGACACTTTAATATGATAATTAAGTCAAAGCTACAACTTAGTAAGGTGAGATAGATGAGATAATTAACGTAACAACACAAGCAGAATGCATTAAACTCCCCAAATGTCTGCAAAAGGCAAAGAAAATCAGGCCCACAATCAGAGAAGTGAACCAGAAGTTTTTTTTCCTGAATTATCACAATGACCACAAGCTTGGGTCAGTCCACATCAGTCTAATTCTCATTTGAGCTCATCAGTCTGAAGGCCGATAAGAAAGAGAATTTCAAAGAACCTCTGAGCGCTTATTCAGTGACACAGGTGGTCCGAGGTTCTCTCCAAAGAGAACAAAGCAGCACATGCACATTCGTAATCCAGAACTAAAAACAAAAGCACATTTAGGGAGGGGGAGCCTTGATGCATGTGAGGCCTGCACAATAAACATAGTTATAAATTTAATTGTAATTAAAACGCTGTGCAAACAAGTCCATGACCATTGGCTTGGGTCACAGTAATTAGAATTATTTTATTTCAGCTTCAAAGGACATGAAAATGGGTTCTGCTGGCTTCAATAATGATGTAATAATAAACCTTTCATTGAAGAAAAATTATTAACAATTCAATTAGTGAATTCATTTATTTTAATCATTTATTGCCGCCCAAAAAATCTTATTAACTGACTCAATTTCTTCTGTTCATCTGTTCTTATGCAAGCTGGTCCTATAATGAACCCCTCCATGTTCTCAAATGGGCCTAGAAAAATAATAATAATCAGTGTCAGTATTTCATTTTCTCTGCATTGTCCAGTTTACGATATTAGTGACCCAGATCACTTCGTTAAGCCATTTGTTTCCAACTGCAATTTGATTGGGGTCTGAGTGGTCTTTCCTCATGTGTTGCATTGCTTAGGGATCGCTGAGACAGGAAGCTGTTACGTTGACATCTAGTGGTAAATTGTGGTATTGCTACATGAGGTGACCAGAAAAAACAATCAGTTCAATGAGATGGGCCAAAGTCTAGTTAAGCTAGCTCGATTTTACCATTGTACCATTGAAATGACAGGATCCATCATTGAGTAACATTGTAAGTTTCTTTTCAGGATTAAGCCACAGTCATCAGAAAGAGATGATATTATCCATCGGATATCTGCAAAATCAGAATCATAAAAACTTTGTCCTGAAGGAAATTGCTTGAATGTATCCCATCTAACTGACAGGTGCAATTATAATGTAATAACTAGATAGTAGGGATGTCCCGATCCGATCTCAGAATATGTGGAAATATTTTAAACTGGAAAATGAAAGCAGAAATGAAGCAGTAGTAACAGAGATACATTTAATGCTGCCAGTCTGATGTGTCACCTAAAAAGTAAATACAGTGAGTTCAGTCAGATTTCAGTGTAGAAACTGAGGAATTTTCTCAAGACAGTAAAAAGGCAAAAAAGTTAGAGAGTTTGGAGTTTTGATGTTTCCCCAAAGTTAAAACGCACTGGATTGGTTAAAGTGTGCAGCATTGAAGCGCATCAGTTTGTCTGATCTCATACAACAGAGCGTATAAATCAGACAGCCGAGGACATGCAGGGCAGACGAGAAACAGGTTCACGTCATTTTGTAGGACAATGTTCTTTCTAAAACTGACACGATTCAGTTATCGAACATACGCATTGGATTGGAACTAATGTACCTGAAGAGGGGGCTGGGACACTTATCTAGGAAAATACAATTATCGGATCAGACTTGATATTAAATGACTCAGATTGGGAAAAACATGGCTGGGTCATCCCTACTAGATGTTAAAGTTATGGCTGATTGGTGATGCTTCTCTTTACATATTTCTACACTCATACACGCCCATGCACAAAACCTAATCCCGTCTTGACCGTGCACCGGCGAAAAGTGAAGACGCCTTTGCACGATACCGTTGTTAGCTTCTCTCTGTGATACTTTACCAGTGCTGTTGTACTTTATGAAGTAGCATCTAGATTCTCTTAACGGCCTTAATGCAATTCTTCTCTCCCCACACACCCCTCCCGTTCAGCTCAGAAGCAGCGCTACATTTACCATCTCCCTGTCCCGCTCGACCCCGCTCGGCCTCTCCGGGCCTGCTTTTCCCCGGCCCTAATTACAGCTCAATTAGTGAGCAGCAGGGTCTGCAGTGAGCAGACATTGGGCAGAGCACCGAGAGAACTCCACAGGGGCCCAGCGCCGTCCCAATACGCCTTATCCATCAAGCAGAGCAGCCTGCTACCCTGCAGATGAAAGCGTAGCGCTTAGCTCACTTCACTCATTCCCTAACAGCACTGTAATGCATTTGTAAGGCACATTTCAAGGAGCAGGTCAGTGAAACATCAAATTTACACAGTTTTCCTCCTTATCCCAAATGTAGTCGATTAGCCAAGACATGCCTGGGGACTGAAGTTTCCTTCTTTAGCTTTGCACTGGTTAATGTAACTAACAAGCAATGGAAGCCAACCAATTAGCCCCGGGCCTGAATCTGCAGATGCCCGGCCTAAACTGTGTGACATGATCACAGACAAAAGTGTGGCCCAGGGCTAAAAACAATACAAAAATATAAAAAATAAAATGATACTGTATTAATCCTTGAGGGGAAAAGATTCGCTGCATTTTAAGCATCCGAGGTAGTAAACACACACCCCCGGAGCAATGGGCCACTGCATTAAGCACTGAGCGGCTCCAGGATTCGAACCCACTTCTTTAACCATGAAGCCAAGGCAACACATGTTTGGGGGCAGTCATGTTGCACCAGCATTTCTGCATGGTGGCCTGCCATGCCAATATCGTTGCTGCTACAGCCAAAATAGCCTAATTGCCGCCCTGTCCACTATACATTATGGGATTCAACTGTAATATGATGATCGGCAATAGTGTTAAGGTTTTTAGGACTATATCTATTATAATCTATAAATTCCTATACAGTTTCTACTCTGAAGCATTCCGATCCATATGTATTATATCACAGAATGCCGCCTCCTCAGGCTTAAGGGATTGGGCAAGAAAAACCCTTTTCCCCGCATCTGGAAAGACTTTTAAAGTTGTGATGTCTTTACATAACTAATTTATTATCTAAATATTGATTTTCCACACAAATAATGAATTGATATTTCAGTAGGTACATTTACACTTGAACAACCATGATAGGCAGAAGTCTTCCCCGAAGAGCCCACAGCGTTGGGTGAGAGTCAGGAATGCCAACGTGTCATTACCAGACAGACTCACTAAGTCCCCCCAACTTTTATAGAGAAAATACCTTTGTTTTGACTAGTGACAGCACGTCACGCATGCGTCAGTCATCTACATCCCAACATCAAATGCCAGATTTACCTCTGGCCTTGAAATGTTAACAAATAGATTGTTTAGGCTACAAAGTTCCTTACGCATGTCCCTGTTAGCTGGTTGCTAACGCCACTCAAAGCTGCTCATTTGGCTTATCTTAGCTTTTGGGTGATCTCACGAGTATAAAAGCTTTTTCCAGGAGGCCATAAAAGCTTGTCCATGGTTCACTTGGAGTGTCTGTCCTTCCAATGTGCGCTGAGAGAAGCTGCTGCTTAACATCTGAACGGTTGATGGTGGAGCCGAGGACAATGCATTTTTAGTGGCAATCCATGTCTTTGGTGTAAGAGGAGGTTCTTTTCTCCAACAATAGCACAATGTCTATGCAAGGCAAATGCCCCACCATCAACGAAAAAATTTCAATCTTCATTGAACGTCATTTCATGGATGGTCAAGCAAACGTTTTTCTGATTTACTGTGCCATTTCTGTTCATTTTATATACTCAAGCTTTATCCCCGCCCAGAATATTAAATTCAGCAAATAAAATTGAATTGTGCGCTCATGTAAGCGAACAAAATTTGAACGAGGGCACCAACACTTTTGCACAAGGCTGGTATCAATTATCCAGTTGCGATTGAACACACCCTGCCTGTTCCACCAAAGCAGAGCTATGCGTCATATGGCGAAGCGCACTAATTACAGCAAAATCATTTCTTGGCCCTTATGCGGCGTAATCCATTTGTGTAACACTATACATAAAGCCTTAAGTTCTTCCACGTTCCCTTTTATTTCCTACACCCCCCCATACAACCACCCACCCACCACCGCTGCTGCTGCTATGTACAGTGCGCATTAATTAAAAAGCACAGCCTGCTCCGAGCTAACGACCCTCTGGAGTGCTATCTGTTAGGAGTCGTGTTTTCCTAAAGTAATATCTTGCCATTTTGGCCATGAGTGTAAATTTGTATCAGACAGCTGTGTCCTTTGGTGTGGAGACCATCCATCTCGCCTGTGAACACTCACTGATTAGCCGCAATTCAGCTGAAAGGTTAGAACGAATGCCCTGGATATCGGCAGGTCGGCGTGTGCCCGCCGACTCTTTCGGGGAACGCCGGCATCATGGAGGGGCATCACAGGACTGGGAATTTTGTGTCTGTTTTCAGGCTGAAGTTCTAATTCACTTTTCATCTTTCCGCAATTTATGGCCGGTTTGGCCCGGTCCACGCAGAAATGGTGCGAAGAAAGAATGAACTTATCACTGCAATTATCGCCAACTACATTTTTTGCTGCCAACCGTCCATGCTGGGTATAGGCCAGAGAGAGAGAGAGAGAGAGAAAGAGTGAGAAAGAGTGCATGCCATATACCTGACCACACAGACCTTATAGAAGAGGGCTTGGGAACGGCCGGGCCCCGAAGGGCCTTCAGCGAAATGTATTATGAGAGTTGTGCCAAGCGTGGCCCCTCCGTTCCGCACCGTCCTGCCAGAGATAACACGGCACGTCATTCCCGCTCCAACAATGGCATTAGTATGTCAGAAGCAGCTTTCTCAGAGCCGTGATGCATTACCAGCTGCTCCATTTAGCAATAACTCAAATCACGGCCAAGCACCGGGCCTGTGCTGCCCTCAGCATCGCCGGGCCCAGGACCCGACCGGCCCCAGTCTGGACATAATAATAGCCCCACAGGTACCGCGCTCCATGATGACATCAGAATGAGGTAAAGGCCATGGGAGAGAGTTCCTGGAGGGAGGGAGGGAGGGAGGGAGGGAGGGAGGGGGCCTGAATAACAGTAAGCAGTGAACTTACGGCCATCGATGCAATATTTCACCCTGAAACAATAAGACTGATTTACACGTTTGGAGAAAGAGCCGCTCGCGAAGGACGCAAAGGAATTTTGGTAAAAGTCATCGTGAGTGGAGGGTAACCAAATAAGCCTTAGTACACCCACCCCTCCCCCGCCCCAACACTACTGCAGCATCTGGCCATTGACAGATCTAGAACATTCTGGAAAAGGTTTCGCATTAAAAGTTGTCTTTTGTTTTCTCCAAAGGACGTGTGAGGTTAACGCTGGCTGCAGCTGATTAGTCCAGCCACAGTGACACAGTCGTATGGGCGGCACCTCACACCTGGGTTCCATCACTGGGGCCATTCTAAATTGCCCATAGGTGTGTAAATGGTCGTCTGGCTCAGTGTTGCCTTGCGATGGGTCGGCCTCCCGTACAGGGTGAACCCTGCCCTGGCCCGTAGTCAAGTGGGATGGGCTCCAGCTTCCCCGCAACCTGAAATGGATAAATTTCAGCAAAACACTATTAAAGCTGTCACCGCACGGTTCGATCCTTAGGTCACAGGTGTCTTTCTGTGTGAAGTGTACAAGCTCCTCCCATGTTTTTATGGGGTTTGTCCAGTTTCCTCCCACAGTCCAAAGGCTTATGGTTTAGGTTGACTGGCTATACTACATTACCCATAAGTGTGAGTGTGTGTGAATGGTTGTGTCTCCATGTTGCCCTATGGTGAGTTGGCCCTGCCTAGTCTGCTGGGATCAGCTCCAGCTTCCTTTTTAGCTACAGGTATCTCCTCATCTATTTCCATGTCTCTGACTCTATCTGGATCGCCCTCCCAACCAGTACGAAGTCACGCTAGTCAGAAGGTGTTGGAAAAGTGTTGAGGCAGCGTTCTTTAAATGGTCAAGGCCTGAGAGCCTACATCCCAATCAGCCAGAACATTACACTCCCCCTCCTGACCTCCTTTCCATCAGAGCCATCATTACGAACTTTTTGGGAGTTTTGGGATCACACCACACGCCCCACAAGCATCAGTGAGCCTTGGGTGCCCGTGACCTTCCACAGTTAATTAACTACCTAATACGTGGAGCATGTTTGGCCAAAGTAGCTCATGTCCTTATGCTCCTGCTTCTAGCACACAGACTATAAAAACTGACTGTCCACTTACTGCCTAATATATCCCACCCTACTGACCAGTGAATCCGCATTTAATCAAATAAAAACTTTCCATTTTTTTGAGGAAATTCCACCTTAAACGCCAATATGGCTGCTAGTCCTCGCCCTTCCTGCCTACCAGTAGTGTGTGATAGCCCTAACTCAGGGGTCGGCATCCCAAAATGTTCAAAGAGCCATATTGGCCCAAAAAAACAAAAACCATACCTGTCTGGAGCCGCAAAAAAGCCTTATCTAAGCCTGATATGAAGGCAACATAGACTGTCAGTATATTAGCTATATAAGCCTATTATTAAAATGATAAGTAGGGTACAAAATGAGTATTGATGATTAAATGTTTCTTGTCCTTGCAGCGCATCCTGGAGAGAATGACGCACCACATGACTATGCTGTTGTCCGATATTTGGTGCTTCAAGTTCAAGTTCCATTGCAATATTAATGTTTTATGTTTTGTTGCATTAAGTTATAGAAATAGAAGAAATGGAAATAGATTTTTAATGTCATTTTTTATTTTGAGCCATTTTGCCCCATCTTCAACTAAAGAGAGATCTGGAGCCGCAAAACAGCTTCTAAACTTCTAAACGGCCGTACAAAACAATTACACCTTTTTTATAAATACGTCTACATATGTTTGATACATCAGCTTTGCCGCTATTCTGGATGAAAGTCATGCCAGAAAACCCTGATCGCCACAACAGCACTGAAAACTTATACTGAAAGGAACGTTTACGCGTTACCATAGTGACCAAAGCGCGTGAGGGGGCGTTACTAAAAATGTTGGCGCATTTCGGATTTCACTTTATTTACACTGCTAATAAAGTTACACAATTACACAATGTTAAACATCACCTCAAACGCCAAGATAACTAACAAAATAAACAAAAAATAAAATATATAATTAAAAGTTGAATTAATAAATAACAGGTTTTTGAAAAAGAGCCACAGCTCGGGAGCCGCGGGTTGCCGACCCCTGCCCTAACTAGAAGGTAGGACAGCTAGAAATAAGGTCGCCCGTTACTCCATGTGTATGAGACCCCAGTCGATAAGTGATAGAAGACAAATAAGTGAGTCTATCAGATCAGTGGACTCCTGCACATGGTTCGAGGAGGGTGTGCTGGTTGAGGCTCTGGGTTATGTTTCTCTATTGCTTGTTAGACACTTGGCCTTGAAGCTCCAAAGCAAGAAAACTCTTGGCTTTTCTCCATTCAGGATGAGGAAGTGGAATCACTACATTTGGGGAAAAATGGACCTTCAGAGTCACATGACTGCAGCAAAAAATGGACAAACCCATCCAAGAACATCCACTTAACACAGTAGTGAACTGAAAAGGTCACCTGAAGGGGCGAAAACCAAGTTCTGTTCTGGGAAGGCACTCACGGCATAGAGGTCTGCTAAAAAACATGACACGCCAGCCCACGCCAGCCCACGCCAGCCCACGCCAGCCCACGCCAGCCCACGCCTGCCCCCTTTCCCCTCACCAGCACGGTTCCTTCTCAGATGGCGACTAATTCAAAGTATTTCTGGAGCAGACACTGGGGCAATATTTTGGTTGGAGTCGCATGGCAACAGGTTGATTGGGCCGGGGCTCTGGAGCGGTTTGGTGGGGGCCGAGCTCGCCGGATCATAAGGTCATAACTCCTCCGAGTGCTGGCGCTGACCGCTGCTGCTTTGACTGATGAACGCCATAAAAACCAAACTGTGGGCTCCCTCTGACATCATATTCACAGCCTTCAGTGTGTGTGTTTAGGCCTCTCACACACACACACACACGCAAAACTGTGTTTGCCAGTTCAGTAGGAGCTGCCATAACCACTAACGTTCAGGGTCAAAGGAAAGTCAGCTGTAATACATGGTAATGAGACTATATTCAGTAATGGATATTTCTGTCTGACTTTTTCTCTCGCTTTTGACTTTGCAGTTGAATTATGAATTATCTTTCTGCTTTGACAGCTGGAAACTGGCGCAGAATGCTAACAGGGAAAACATTTGGTCGTGTAATGGGTCAAATCTGTCCTCGTCAATTATCAGGAAACAAAAACCTGATCTGAAACCAGCTAGGACCTCGGGAGACTGGAGCCAACGCGAGGCTTCGAATGCTGCCCCACGTTACGTTCTGCTCCGAGCTATGACCCATGGTTCATGTTTGCAGGTGGAATCAACTGCAAATTATCGTAGTCACTCCAACAAAGGTTCCACCCTGGGCAACTCCACCCACTGCAGCTGGTTTCTGTACAGCTCATGTGGATCCGAAACTTCAACAACTCGCTCCTCATGTGATGAGTTCTGAAGCGCAGTCGGACCCCTGGTACCCACAACCCGACATATCCCCCCTCCCGAGAGGAGAGGAGAGCCATCGCTCTTAAAGTGGCTGCCTGTGGTCATGTGACTCAAGGTAACATGACTTATGGGTTTCCTTCAAAACATCTAAAAAAATCAGCTATAGCATAAAATTGAGAAGTGCTTTTTTCTACGGCTCGTTTCTTCCCAATATCTAGTTGCATGTTATGCAGCTTAAGGAAAACCCATCTACAGTCAGCTACATAATTACTGGCTCGCTGGGACTGGTTCCACCAGTAAATCAGTGATTTATATATAAAAAAAAATTATTTTTGTTTTTTGCAGTAAAAACACAAGTCTAAAGAAAATTGGAAGTAATCTGCTAAATTATTTTCACAATTGTTGCATGAGTTTTTGCAGGTGTTTCAGATTAACATTCAATAACACACCAGTGAGACCATCATTTCAGAACAGCAGATTCAGACCAGTAACATGTCTAACACTAACCAGTAAAAGTTTCAACCATGTTCAACACTTGGGTAAATGATTAATTAAATAAAAACAGCACTAACTGTGGAAAGTGGTCAGTGGTGTTAAACAATGAAAGCTTAGAGATGTGGTTTAAGACACAATCAATGAATTAGCAAGGTTGAATAAATGTTTAATTATTTTTTTATTTAAATCAAGTTTCATTTAAAACAATATTCATAAGATTGACAAGTAATACAAAATAAACTCAAACAAATTAGGCCTTTCATTGTAACTGAGTCATTCTTCAGGATATTGCTTTGAAGGCCTTCTGGCCTAATGATTGGAGAAGAGGAAGCAAGAAGCTCCTGGTGTAGAGTGTACAGGCCGTTTCCTCCGGGTGCTCCGGTTTCCTCCCACTGTCCAAAGGCTTGTGGTTCGGGGTTGACTGGCTACTCTAAATTGCAGGTGTGAGTGTGTGTGGAAGGTTGGCCTCCTGTCCAGAGTGAACATTGCCTTGGGCCCCTAGTCAGCTGGGATTGGCTCCAACTTCCCTACAATGAGAAATGGATAAGTGGAACGGTTGGTCGCTGGATCAATCCCCAGGTCCAGTATGGGAAATGTGGGAGGGGTGAGTCCCAACAGCACTAAGATGAATTCACTGCTCAGTGATTGACGCATGATCTGAATAAAAAAAGTTGGTGCTAAATAAAATCAACAGTCCTGGGAAGTGAGAGCGTTGATTTTTCCCTTTTTTATTCCACAGTTTTTTTCAGTTGTTGTTTATTTAAAACCCTAATGATCCCAGCAGATGTAGACCTCAAGTATGTCCCAGGAATCACATGGTGGAGTAGTTATAACAGGGCAGGGATGGGGGCTGGGGGCAGAGACGGGACCCAGCTGGCATTGATACAAAACAAATTGATGAAGGAATCAAACTTCCTCCGAAATGACAAACGGCCCCGATAATGAAACCCTACAGAACGCTGCACGGCGGCTCTATTTGCGCAAGGCAGCCGAGTGTATTTGTTTTATCATAAATCGCAGGCGCTATATATCTCGCTCCCTCTAGAAGGGTGTCATTAGTTTGCCTGTTTGCTTTGGAAATTTCCAGCTTGATTCAGCGCGACCCCGAGCGCGAGGCCCATCCGTCACCTGTTAATCAGTAACGGCCGCAGCTGAAAAAGGTAGCAGGGCTGCTTGACCTTCTCGCCGGCTGATCGATAGCGTGTGGAGATACGGGACCCTTCCCAAACTCGAACCCTGCAGGGGGCAGATGGAGAGAGGGGCAATAGAAATGATTGCTGCCCCCCAAAGCCTTTATCACTAGGTTTCACGTTACAAACCCCACACGAGGGTGAGGGAACGAGAGTAAGACTTTGGTGGACGTGAAACCGTCTCACTGGTTCTTCACCAGATTCCAATGCGGCAAGAACCAACATAGGATCATCTCTAGCAACTTACTTGCTTGTGTGGTTTTGGGAACAGGGTTATCTAGAACCACAGACAAAACTATTTCTTACTTTAGAACAAGTCACAGGCTAGTCAGACCCTCCCTTCATCCTCCCCTCTTTCTTATCAGTCTGAATGAGGTGGTTATCTCTTCTCCTCCCTGCTGCTCTCACAGACACCACCATATACTCATCCATCTAAGACAAACAACTCCGCAACAACTCAAGCTAGAGGTTATCAATGAAATACGGCTCGTTCTTCTGGAGGTGCGGGGGGATCCCTGGAGTGGGCCACACAAATCAATTTCCAGTGCCATGATTCTAGTGTTGGGGGGATATTTGGCGGAAATTCATGAGCTCCTTAAAAAAATAAGGTGCCAAATATGGTTCCTTGAAGCTATGTAGTGAAAGAACCACAGAAGAATCTTCCAAAAGTTGTCTAAAGTGTGTGGAGCCTTGCCAAAGTTTCAAAGAACCGTAGGTTTGTTCTTGGAGCTCTACATCCAAGTCGAGAACCATTTATTTTAGGAGAAGGGTATACTTTGAAAAGCAGGAGGTGATTTCCATGGTCAACACATACCACACACCAAAAAAACATTGAGAAACCTGTAAAGAATGAAAGGATAAAGATAGGACTCTTAGAGACCAGACACGTATCTGACTGACGTTGCTGTATCTGAGCGATGTTGCTGTATCTGAGCGATGTTGCTGTATCTGAGCGATGTTGCTGTATCTGAGCGATGTTGCTGTATCTGAGGTATCTGAGCGATGTTGCTGTATCTGAGCGATGTTGCTGTATCTGAGCGATGTTGCTGTATCTGAGCGATGTTGCTGTATCTGAGCGATGCTGGTGTATCTGACCAGGCCTTACATTGTCCTCTCTTCATGCAGCTCAGCCTTCCAGCGGCCTCCAGCCAGAAAATCACTAAAGGCTGAATGATGTCATGGCGATTATGCAGTGGACAGGATCCAGCAGTATTATCTTTAACTTTCATTTGAGTGAGGGAATATATTCCTCTCCGTCCAATTTCTGTTGGAAGCAGAAATGTTTTTAAGATTATTTTTAAAGCCGATAGATAGCACAGCATGGAGACTGCCGGACAATCGCTGTGCAACAGCCCGAGTTTTGCAACTCTCTGTTAAACAGCATGCAAAGTTCAGCGGTGGGTCGACATTTTCCCAGGTTTCAAAGCAAAAACCAGGAACCACAGTCCGTACACATACGACTGCAATAACTGCTTACATTTTGTACAACAGGAGCTCCTCTTGGGATTGGACCATGCTACCCATGTGCATCAGTGAGCCTCAGGTGCCCATGATCTAGTTGTCTTTCCTCTGACCACTTTTGGTAGATACGAACTACTGCAGACCTGCTGTCATGGAGAAGCTGTAGTCATAACAACATGACCCATGCTAAAATTTTGCCAATCCCCAAAAAAATGTAGGCTTATGTCACTAGACTCTAAATAAATGCTCAAGTGTCAGTTTTCTCCCTTTCAATAATTCACACACATGGCTTTTAAACATTAATTACTCTCCTTTGTGATAGATAGATAGATAGATAGATAGATAGATAGATAGATAGATAGATAGATAGATAGATAGATAGATAGAT
>JBBIGC010000145.1:20994493-21006105 GCA_037576955.1 Lepidarchus adonis
AGATAGATAGATAGATAGATAGATAGATAGATAGATAGATAGATAGATAGATAGATAGATAGATAGATAGATCAAACATTAAATACACACTATACAACACTTAGCACCACTGTACATACTTAGAAAAAATATACACTATAATGAACACTAAAAAATATAAACTGCTACAAGTAAAACAATATAAATATACTGTAAAACTATACAGGACTGGACAATATGCTATGAAAAATAATACTATACCAATAATAATGCAAATAAATTCATAAGGAACCATGTAGACAGTGTGTGTATACAGTGATGCTTTTGCAATAACAAATTGTGCACCATTGTTAGTCAGAATTGTGCAAAAAAACACCTGACAAATACTAAAGTGACACATTTTGCACAATAGAATTAAGGAAAGTGGCATGTTTTTTAGATTGAGATGTTTAGAACATTGTATAAGCACACACACACACACAGCCCTCTATAACTGTGGACATGTTTATACTAGGGATGCACCAAAATGAAATTTTTGGCTGAAACCGAAAACGACCAAACATTCGACCAAATGGAAACATTGTCCAAAACAAATTACTATGCAATTCTTTGTACCATTGCTGTAATGAATGGGACTGTTTACTTCCTCACTAAAGTCAAGGCGTTGCAATTGCATAAATTAATATTCATGCTTCAAAGTATATATCAGTTACAAAACTATGAAAATATTTACTTATTCAATAATTGGAATTCTGACATTCCAGCAATTGAAATTTTAAATGTTTGGCTGAAACAGCCACTGCTAAGCGATTATAATGATCTTAGGTAATTTTTTTTAAATTTAAAAATAAAAAAACACGCTTTTGTATCCTGCCTTTATTAAACAATTATTAAAAGAAAAGACTCAATGATGCAGTCACAGGTCATAAACGCACACGGTACAAAATTAGCCATGTCATGGCTTATTAAAAATTTAATTCAAGACCCAATTTCTGGAAAAGCCTGCCATTTACATTTACAGCATTTGGCAGACGCTCTTATCCAGAGCGACGTACATAGTGAGCGGTTGGGGGTTAGGTGCCTTGCTCAAGGGCACTTCAGCCTGCTGCCTGGTTCTGAGAATCGAACCTGGGACCCTTCGGTCACAAACCCACCTCTCTAACCATTAGGCTATGGCTGCCCATTGCCATTGCTGAAATCACCATGGACGTCCCAGGAAAGAACCCTGGACATGGGGGTTTTGCTCCATCAGTGAAACAGCTGGACACTGTGCAAAAGTTTAGTATTGAATCTTTGGCTATATCTAGAAAGTTGAACCTGTTTAACAATAGAAGGTAATTGTTAAATCAACCAATCACTGCCATTCAGAATTCCATAGCTTAGGAGCAGCAGCACTGAAGGACTGGCCTCTTGTAGTGAAGAGCCTGGTACAAGGAACAGAGAGTAAACTGCTGATGGAAGATCTGTGAGACTTAAGGAAGAAAGCCGACGCTAGCAATGTGGACGGGGTTCAGATGGGATCGGCGAAGGAGGGTGAGGGTCACAAAATCAGGGTACAATCTAGCAGCTGATGACAATGGGACTATGAGATATTTGCATAAATAGTTTCTCTACTTCCATTCAGCGCGTGTTTATGAATATCCCTGTATTAAAATCTCCCCAAGTCACACCAAATAAATTCAACCTTTGGAAAAACGAGACCTTTCATGATGCAGTGAGTCATTTCCTACGAAACAAAATCTCAAAAGTCAAAAGACCTGCACCCCTGGAGGAACAATGATCAAGGCCAAATGAGGTGAATGGTCTTCACCATGGGATTCAATGACCTGAAGAAGATCTCAGCTCCCTGCTGAGGAAGGCATTCAGATCCTTATCTGAACAATGATTCAATAGACTTGAAGTTTCTTGGATAAGATTCTGCCAAAAAGGCAGTGAGAACTACAGTCAGCATTGGAGGGGGAAAAATGCAACCAATAAACCATCTAACCAACCAGCAGGCCAGGAAGTGCAAGAACAAAGGATTGTCCCACAGTAACTCGGGGTGCATGCTGAAGCCCAAATTGTGTACAAGGCATTGTTCAAAACATATCCCGTTGTCGTAAACAGTTGCATGGATCATTTGGGCTCTGTAAAACTCCAGGAGGTTTCAAGAAAAACAGACCCGTTTGGATTTAGGGTCGGACAAGAAGCTTCAGAAATGTGTGCGGTTCCTTCCACCGTCTTCCTCTGCTGGCTCTCTTCTTCGGTTTTGTTTGTCTGACGTTTGGTTGTTAGAAAGGAAAAGGAAGATTGAAGTACATCTTCCAGAAGCACAGACATATTTCATTTAGATAACAGTGTTCTTTCCATTCGAACAGAGAGCCCACATCCTTCTTTCTGAAGAAATAAATGTATACAGCATGGCTTTCCTCAGTCAACAAATAGAATAGATATTGTGTAAGGAGCTGGCAGGGAAGGGGAAAAACAGTGGGCCTTTGGAAGAGACTCCACACAGTGCCTTGAGCACTGAGCATTCAAATGAAAAGTGTTTGTGGAGGGTGGAGGTCTCTTGCCAGATGGCAGGAGCTAACCCTTGGCATCAGGTGAAGTTCAAAAGATACCAATCACCACCCCAAGCTGCTTTATCCCCAAGACATCATTTCTAATTAGGAGAACTCTGGGATTTTTATCGGAATGATCTCGGATGGGAACTTTTTACTGGAACCAGCGGAGAATTCTGTAAACAGACTGCAAATGTTCACTTCAGACATCATTGGTGTTTGCGAGTAAAGAATTTCCTTTATAATCTGAGGGTACAGCAGAATTTTATTAGTCAAATAATTATGAACTAGTTTATTACAAACACCCAAATACAGTGGGGCAAAAAATAATTTGTCAGACACTGATTCTGCAAGTTGTCCCACTTAAAAAGATGAGAGTCGGTAAAGTTCATCATAAATTAGGGTTAGGTTAGGTCAAACCCTGGCCCTGGCTGGTATCCAGCACAGCTTGGTAGCTCCCCTCCACAAACACATTGACTAAACCTGCCAATGAACAGGTGAGTTGATCCAGGAGTGCTTGACCAAGGAAATCAGCCCACCAGGACCGGAGATCAACATCCTTGTAGTAGTTTAACTTTGAGATTTGAACTTGTGTCACGTGTGTGTTTTTTGGAAAAGTACAACAAGTTTCAGGAATCTTCGCATGAGTAACATTTCAGTATTTCAAAAGTTTTTGCAATGGTCTTATCCCGTCTAATTAACAGAGTTGTTTCTGCCTTGGCGGAGAGGGGTGGGTATTGAAGCATGGCCAACCTGTTGGGTCCCGTCGGGTTCGGACAATTATTTCACAATGGTTACTCGGGTTCGGGTCACGTCAGCACAAAAACTTTATCATTAAAATAGTAAAGGCTACTACACAGTGAAGCCCCCAAAAGATGTGTCTCACATGATGCAACTGTAAAAGTATTTGTTTAAAAAAGTATAATAATACTTTTTAGTGTTAATTAAAAGTAGGGCGTACACTACGTCACGCTGGATCGTTTGTATTTCTTTTTTTTTTTTAGCCATGACAACGTTTCATTCAGTAGCCGTAGCCGAAGCATCATGGGAGACGTACGAAAGAAATAGTTATCGGGAGAATTTAAAATGACAGATTATGAAGGAAAGTCTAATTGTTAGTTTGTTTAAAGAGAGGATTATTATAATCACTTCAGCAGTGGTACTGTAGTTTCAGCCGAACATTAAAATTCCAGTCGGGTTTGGACAGAAACACATAAATGCAGGTCGGGTTCGGACAGAAAAAAAGGGCCTGATCAGCACTCTAGTGGGTATGGGACATTGTATTTGTCAACTTGGGAGTTGGGACAAAATAGATATTGGCGAGACCAAGGTACATGACATCCCATATATGATGGTTCTTAAAAGAAAATGTAACTTCCAGAAAACGTTCTTCTGCTTCTGGGGGCATTGGTTTGAATCATGCTGGTCATAACTGTCCAGATCATATTATAAGTGAAAGTAACTTGAAGGCAACCACTGCCCCCAAATTTGTCGACCAAAGTGGGGGTCAGGGGGAGGTTGATCTTTGAAGAGAAGGTCAAAATTTACACACCCTCCCACACAATGCACCACAATGCATTTAACCCATCATAGTGGGCAGCTAACTGGGATGGTACATTGCTCAGAAGTACCTCAGTGGTGTCAGGGTTAGGACTTGAACCTGCAACCTTCTGATCCCAGGGCCAAAGTCCTAATCACTAGGCCACAACTGCCCCCAAATTTGTAGACCAAAGTGGTGGTCAGGGGGATGTTGACCTTAGAGAAGATTTACCATCGCATTCCGTAATCTGAAGGTAGGGGTGGGTGGTTTGTTGTGCTCAGTGGGTTCATGGACATGGAGTGAGGGTTTGGTATTTGTCGACCTTGGGGCAGATTGTTTCAAAAAGAGGAGTGTCCCTCAAAAGACCTTAAAGAAGAAACGGTTCTATATAGCACCCAAACAACATTTTTTGGTGTAGACATGTGAGCACCGGGGTTGCATGGGGATTGAAGTTGAACATACAAATTCTGGAGGGTCTCAGCTTCAACATCTCCCGGGATTCTCGTCCAGGCTTGATAAGTGAGGGGGGATTCTGAGAGGCAGTAATACATAGTTTCCACCTTTCCAGCAGATGTGTCAGGTTGGTTCGGGGAGTGGAGATGATGAACGTGAAAGAGGAGAAAGAGAGCTGGGATTCTCAGAGGCCGGCGGTGAAATAGTGGAGGAAACCACCTTTAGGTCATGGCGGACACAGAAGAATGGGAGAGTGCTGGAAGCGAGGCTACCAGTGTGGAGCTGATGAATAATCAAGCCTTCTTTTCTTTGAGGAACCATGCTGTAGACACAAGCTCAAATCTTTTCCGATTTGAATAGCAGTCGTCTAGATGACGAAGGTTGCAGCAGGACATTCCAGAAGAGCAAAGAAGCCCAATAAGCATTCCTCACCTTTCCTGACCAGAGAAAGGCTCCTGACCCGAGGCGCTAACCTCTTAGTACCTCATTCAGGTAATTAAGTGCCACTAATTTCTCGAGTAAACACAGAAGGGAGTCTTCACAGCTGCAGCTGATTAGCGGGGTAATATCTCAGCGCTTGTGAAAAACAAACAGTCTAATCTGGGGCTAATCTAGGGGAGATTACAGATCCGCGGCAAAGCTGGCTGACCCGCAGTGGACACATGTAGTCCATCAGCACGTCAGTAGCCGACGAGAGCAGCTGAAGACCACAAAACCAGGAGAGAACCAGTGGAGAACCCGGAGGAACATGGCTAACTTCATTTGTGTTTTGCTTTTCGCTAGGATTCAAAATAATCATCATTATTACAAAAGATGAACATCTCTTTAGTTTTGCTCCAGACCCTGAAGGGATGCAATATAAAAGAAAGCAAGGGAACAGTCAGTTCTTGAATTTGTTGCACTAGAAGCAGGAAAAATGGGTTTTATTTTTTAAAATAATACTAATAATTACGCACTTTCTGTCAGAGGGGTGGGATCTTTTCGGCAATGAGTGAAAAATCAGTTCTTGAAGTTGATGTGCTGGAAGCGCTGGAATCTGAGGGCCTTATTGTTACTGCGCATCTGACAGGACCCTGGGCACCCAAGGCTCACTGATGCACGCACATTAAGTGTTCTTTGTAAAATATTTCTTTTCATTACTGTGATGTGACTGTTGATATAGATATTTTAAAATATATATTATTATTAATAATAAGGCCAAGATTAGAAAGTGGGCTCCGTTTGATCAGTCATTCTAGTCATGTTACATAATGTGTTTGCTCACTATTATCACCATGGTTATTACGCCATCTAGCATGAAGAATGGTGCTCAGTAGACACACATCTCTTTGATCTTCAACAATTGGTCTTTCAACATCAAACTCGTTAGAATATTTGCAGACTGTCATACAAGTAGCTTAAGGATCTGGGAAAGATGAATTGCACAAGTCAAACTGCCTCCTGGGAACCACATCTCTCACTTAGGAACTTCGCACTGTAAAAATGCCAGAACATTAAGACCCCCTGCCTAATATTGAGCAGGTTCCCTCATGCTACTGAAACAGCTCTCATTGTGGTGCACTGTGTGTTCTGACCTCTTTCTATCAGAGTCGGGTACAAAAGGACACTGCACTCCCCACATACACCACTGAGCCTTGGGTGCCCATGACCAGAGGTGGACAAAGTATCTAACTTCATTACCCAAGTGAAAGTACAGATACCACTATTCAATGATACTCCAACACAAGTGAAAGTCATACAGTCAAATTTGATTTGAGTAAATGTACTGAGGTACTTCCAAAAATACTTAAAAGTACAAAAGTAAAAGATTTATTGCAGGAGTTTAACAATTTTTTGGCTTGTGAGCTACTTTTAAAACAACCAAGTCAGAACAATCTACCATCAATAAAAATGCTATAAAAATCTTGCACACGTACACACTTATTTTTAATGGGGGGGGGGCATTACCTTACTCTAAACTCTTAAACTGAATGTAGTTAAATAATCTGGACATAGTACCTTTCTCTCTTTGCTCTTAGCTGTTTGGTGGGTAGTCAGGGTTGTGCTTTTTAATTAACAGTATGTTCATTAAAGGAACAATTTTGGTTTCATACTTGGTCCAGTTCCCTCACTCATTTTTAAACCCTTTATTTTTTTGTAGAAATAGGTGATTTCACAGTAGCTCATGCGATTGACTGAGCATGTACGGTGACACTTGTTACAAGACGTCTCAGTTTGGCTGTCAACTACCAAATGCCAAAGTGGGAATAGATGATTGGTTAACACCCTTTTTTTAAATGATGTGATCAACCCCACACTTCCTGTAGTGTATTCTGTAGCTCACAGCTCAATCGTCTGAAAGGCAGGACTCCGCCATTAACTCGTTCTCAGAAGTTACTCTGAAAGTAACGAGTAACAAGATCCTTGAGAGAAATGTAGTGAAGTGAAAAGTATGATTTTGTCTTTCAAATGAAGTGAAGTGAAAGTTAAAAAATTTCCCAAAGATTACTCAAGTACAGTACTCATAAATGTACTTTGTTACTGTCCACCTCTGCCCTCGTTGGATCACTTTTGAAAGGTCGCTACAGCACACCTGGAACAAGACCTGTTCTGGAGATGCTCCATAACAATAAGTTCCTCAGATCCTTATGTCCCAGCTTCCAGCACATCAGCTTCAAGATCTGACTGTTCACACACTGCCTAATATATCTCCCCCCTGACAGGTGCCAGTGGAATGAAATAACTGGAGTTAAATGTTACTCACTTCACCTGGTAGTGGTCTTAATATTGTGGCTGATTGAGTAGAGGTGGCGCACTTCGTTCACTCTCCAATGCTGCCAGATGACATGAAGAACATTGACTAGTTATTTCATTGGCTGGCATATAGTAGGCAGCAAGTGAACAGTCAGTTCTTGTAGCCGATATGCTGAAGGCTAGACTACAGCATCTCCAGAACAGCAGGTCTTGTGTTTCAGATGTGCATTAGTTTGTACTTGGATCTAAGGAAGGACAAGTGGGCACCCAAGGGTCACTCATGGATTTGGGCAGTGTAGTGTGATGCCAAAGAGAATCTGACAGAAAGGGGTCACAACACACTGTGCAGAAAGTCTGGTGGTCTAAATGTTATGGCTGATTGGTGTACAGTGAGCACCGTTGACAATTGTTAGGACCGCCTCCGTTCTGAGAACGATGATGGACAAACCAATAGAAACGGGCAAAATTGTTATCAAATGTGCGAGAAAGGAGATCATGTTTACTTTCTAAGACCAGAACATCTCAGGACTTGCTGGCGGATGTTGTCCACCTCCCAGCGACTGGCAGAAGTTCTCCACCGTAGGGGCGAGTGTTAAAGTCATCCATCAGTCCGCTCAAACAGAGCCTTTGTTCCCGAGAGAAAGACTGCCGGGGTGTTTACAGAGGCGGATGAAAGAAGAAGTGGGTGAACAGAGCAAGCGTTAGTGAAATGGGAGAGGTCTGGAGATAAGGCGGCAGAGGCTGTGGTAACTCCTGTTTGAGGAAGGTCTTAAGGTTTCCTAAGTAGTGTTGGTGGTGGTGGTGGTTGGAGGTAGGGAGGTGCTGCGCCCTATATGAGTATATGATAGGCCTAATAACCCCCCGCCCCCTGCTTTCATCAGGGCACTGATTGACTAACCTGGAGGCTGCAGATGAGTGAGGTTGTGAAATCAGGTGCTGTGTGTGCTCATGTGAGTGTGAACGATGTGTTTGGTGTTTCCAAATATTTGAGAGTCTTCAGAAGTGGCTTCAGGCAATTTCGAGATTGGCCCCCAAATTGCCCCATTTGGGTGAGTGCAACGCTGCCCCAGGATCTGTTAATGACCCACTTACTCCACTCACCTAATCTCTTCAAGAACACCAGAGCAAGGGCTCGGAGCCTTATCTAGCACTAATCAGGGTCTGCAGGATCATCTGAGCCAAGACCGTGGTTGGGATTGACCTCTGCAGGCCTCAGGAGTGGAGCTGGGCGACCTTCTCAAATGGAAAGGTTCGTCAGGCTGAAAGAATAAATGTTTTAGATTGAAACTAGACAAACAGTGATGAGAGAGTGAGGGACACTCTCTGACCATCCATCCAGTTATTCTCACGAGGACCCTCAAACACACAGCTGTGGCATTGCTGGTGCTTGAAGAACTCATTGTCATAGGGTCATTGGTTGGTTGGTTGACCGACTGACTAACCAACAACCCTATGACAATGACATACACTCACTCACTCTCTCTGGATTTTAAACTAGTTAAGTTATTTTTAAACTAATGTATCTATGTATGTCAGATAGCTAGATAGATAGACAGACAGACGGACAGACAGAGATACAGACTGACAGATAGAGAAAAGTAGACAGAGGTAGAAACAGATGGACATGTAGATAGAGGAAGACACACAGACAGGTAGATAGACAGACTGATAAACTGATGATTAAAACCTGATCTTACACGCTTGCCTGCAGCACATCAACTTCAAGAACTGACTGTTCACTTGCTGTCTAATATATTCCACACCCCTAACAGGTGCCACTGAGCTGAAATAACTAGGTGGTGAATGTTACATCTGCCAGTGGTCTTAAAATGTTATGGCTATAACCTGAAAGTGACCAATACTGACCTATCAAGTGGTCATACAGAGACAGAGTGAAGGTCAATATGTTGACAGGAAATGAGTATTTACATTTTAATGGCAACAGTTAAACATTTAAATACTCTGATAATTATGCTAATTAGATAAATAATCCACAGGTCAGTTCTGGCCTGATTTCCAGCCTTGTTGTTTGGAACCTCTGCCCAAGACTAGAACCAAGCAGTCATGGGACTTGAACCCACAAGTGCACATTGTCTTGTTCAGGGTCCTGGAGGGTCGCAATCCAGCACAGTTTGGTGAACTAACCTGCTGGACCACAGCTGGTTCAGCTCACCAGGTTTAGTGACTGGGGTGGATGGGGCCCCTGAGGTCCCTGGTGATGGACTTCAAACGCACAAACAGATTCCTTCCTTAAGCTCCTCACAATGGCATCTTCCCAGCGACTGATGTCCATCCCGCTGCACGAGGGAAAACCACTGTACACGGAGCAACAGAGCACGGGCAGCCCCGACATGCAGTCTGTCCGAGCGGCTATTAATACCCGACGGCCTCCGTCTCCCATCACTTCCAGATGGAAGTCCAGGAGCAAATATTTTCATTTAGAGGGAAAAGCACTCGAAATTGCAGGAATCGGTCAAAGCGGGGCAAGAGGCACTGCTGAGATTTGAGTAATGACAGGACCCTCCTGCTCCGGCTCTCCCCCGCCCCCACACTCTTTTTTCCTTTCTCTGTCTCTCATCTGACGCCAAGCGCAATGTTGACTAATATGAATGGTAATATGCGAACTGTGTACAAAATGAACACAAACGCAAACATCAGATAATTGCACGGGGCTGATTGCGGCCGGGCCGGACTGCCAGAGCGCAATTTCTATAGTTAATAACGAACAAAAATATTTACGTCTGCAGTGCACAAAAGTGCCCTAAACTGTTTTGCTTCGGGCCGCAATGGCCTGAGCTTGTGCGGCGCATTTCATCTTAATTAGCTCCAAAAACAAAATCGGCCCACAGTTATCAAAGTGGAACTGTTCCGCCAATAGCAGCCATATTACTCCAATTTGTTAACCGCATTGGACGGTCTGGACGCCCCGTCCGCAAAACTACTGTTGCGCTCCGTTTTGGAAAGCCAAATTGACAAATGATTTTTTGGGGTTGGGAAAAAATACCCCCTCCCCCAACAGGCCTCCAGAGCGCGAGCCAACGCAAACATAACATTTCAAACGTGAAAAATCCAAAAATGACAATAAGTTATCCTGGTAAATGACTTTGAGAAGGTGGGGGTGCTGTACATTCGCTCGCCATGACACATGCTGTTTATCGCCGCCAACTTCCTGCTAAAAGAGGGAAAAATTTGACTGAAAAAAAAGAAAGAAGCCAAGCTGTGAGAAAAAGACCTTTTTGTATCCACTGTGCTTTATAAATGATCACGAACACCCGTCTTCAGTCCATCTTGCTCAGATACGATGGTGTTGTACAACCATATCCATCAGCCGCTGTGTTCTCCAGCTCGTTTGGCTGGGCTGATGGAACAGGTCCCAACACATTAGTTTTAGGAGCAGCCCGCATGCGCAACACACTCAGAACCTTTCTGCCCGTGTCCTGTCCTGAGCGCCGACTTCCCTCTGACACCTCTTATCAAGCCGTAGCCCGGCCCTGCCCGGCCAGAAGCAGGTATATAGGTCTTGGTATTGGACCCACAACCTACTGTTGGCCCACTGTGAGGTAACCACCTACACCACAGTTGTCCAGCTCCAGGCCAGGAGGGCCAGCGTCCAGCAAAGTTCAGTGACTTCCACCTGGTTCTACCTGTTCTTTGCCAGGTGTTATTTGAGGAAGATAATTACTAAACTGTGCTGGAGACCAGTCTTCCAAGACCGACCCCTGATCTACACCAAATGCTCAACTAGAGCAACTTCACATGTTCAGTAAACCTGCCAATGAACGAGTGAGTTCAACCAGGTGTCTGAACAGGGAGATCAGCAGCTGAGTGCTGACTACAGCTCAACAACCTGTCCAAAAGTTTGTAGATCCCACTGACATCAGTGGGGTAATAGAGGAACCTTTGCCGCCCTTTAGCCGCAGGTTCAGCTCCTCTAGGCTAGATGTTAGAACATTGCTGTGAGGATGTGGTTGCATGAGAACATTCTGTTGTTAGGTATGTTAGAGAGAGTGGTTTTAAGGTGAATCAGCACGAAAGTCAAGGCCTTTTTCTTTTCAACAAGTGAAGTCCTTCTTATCAGTCAGAGGGTTACACATGCTTTTGTTCCCACTTTTTAGATTACTATGCCCTGGAAAGCAGCAGCCCTTCTTTTTTATTCTGTAGATTTAATAGATTTCATATACTGCCAAATATTAACAACCTGGTGAACTTCAATGAAGCCTTGAAGGTTAACGCAAACAATATACCACAGATTCTGTTCCCAACTTCTGCTGATGATCTACACACCACTATGTGGAACACATTGTTCCTCCACCCTCTGATGCAGTATTAGTACAGTACTGTAGAGCAGGAAGTAGTACTGTATATGG
>JBBIGC010000145.1:21006205-21033923 GCA_037576955.1 Lepidarchus adonis
TTAGCACATGCCTAATCACAATAATAACCCAAAGTTAGCGCAATGCCTAATCACAATAATAACCCAAAGTTAGCACATGCCTAATCACAATAATAACCCAAAGTTAGCGCAATGCCTAATCACAATAATAACCCAAAGTTAGCGCAAAGCCTAATTACAATAATAACCCAAAGTTAGCACATGCCTAATCACAATAATAACCCAAAGTTAGCGCAATGCCTAATCACAATAATAACCCAAAGTTAGCACAAAGCCTAATTACAATAATAACCCAGTTAGCACAAGTCTAATCACAATAATAACCCAAAGTTAGAGCAAAGCCTAATCCCAATAACCTATAATAGTGCATGTGTTAAGTGCAATTAAAGTTAAAATGTAATATAACTACATTGCTGTATTGCATGTGATGTCCAGAAAGTTTACTGATATTACATGCATTACTGTTACTGTAGTTATTAGAGAGAATATAAGGAGATTGGGTAAAATATTTTTTAAAAGAAACTAGAGAAAGTTATTCAACAGAGAAACTTTGGGATAAAAGGAGTTCAAGAAAATGTTTCTTGTTCTGAATCCTTTATGTTTAATCTTTTTTTTAAATCTGATTGATAATCAGAACCTGTTCGGCTCTGTTACAAAAGTGAAAAGTTTTTGGCACAAAGAGGGAGACAGCAATGCAACTCAGACATTTTAAATCTCTGAAAATATGCTGCACTCAGCACGGCCCAGCCATACGTTTAATCAAAGCAGATACGGCGAGGCACTAATCACACTACAACCTTTCTCCAGCGTTCTCCAACCCAGCACCTGCATGGTCACCATTTCACCCCATCACTTACAGCTCGCCCTCAACAAATCTGTAATTTTTCACAGATCTCCAACAACTACAAAAAGAACAAATATGTCTGAAGTCAGGGGTCCACACCATGTATCTAGGGCTGAAGTGTACAGTGGGGCAAAAAAGTATTTGGCAGCCACCGATCCTACAAGTCCCACTTAAAAAGATGAGAGAGTCTGTAATGTTCATCATAGGTTCACTTCAACTGTGAGATACGGAATGTTAAAAACTAAATAAATAAAAGTTTACATTGTTGGCAATAACAGAGGTCATCAGGTTTCCACACACTGTATTTAGGGCAATTCTTCCATGCAGATCTTCTTGTTTTGGGGCAACACAGACTTTCAACTCCCTCCACAGATTCTCTATTGGATTGAGGTCTGGAGACTGGATAGAACAGTCCAGAACTGAAATGCTTTTTACGTAGCCACTCCTTCATTACCCAGGTGGTGTGTTTTGGATCATTGTCATGCTGGAAGATCCAGCCACATTTCATCTCCAAGGTTTTTGCCCAAAATCTAACGGCGCATGGTCCCGTTCATCCTTTCCTTAATACGAATCAGTCGTCCGGTCACCTTTGCAGAAAAGCATAATGTTTCCACCACCATGCTTCACAGTGGGTATGGTGTTCTTGGAATGCAACTCCGCATTCTTCCCCCTCCAACAGCGAGTGCTGTTTATACAGTCTCATCTGACCACATGACATCCAGATGGTCTCTGGCAAACTTTAGATGGGCCTGAACATTCCCTGGGCCTGGACAAGCCACAGCGGGATTTTTTTAATCCATGATGTCGACGTAGTGCGTTACTAATAGTACCCTTTGTTAACGTGGTCCCAGCTGTCTTCAGGCCATTGACCAGTTCCCACCAAGTAGTTCTGGGCTGTTTCTTCACCGTTCTAAACATCATTTGTACCCACGAGGTGAGATCTTGCAATCTTGTCGACTAAGATTGTCAGTGATCTTGTATTTATTCCATTTTCTAATCATTGCTCCAACAGTTGATCTCTTCTCATCAAGCTGCATCCTATTGTAGAATGGATCATCCCAGTCTTGTGTAGGTGTACAATCTTGTCCCTGGTGTCGTTAGACAGCTCTCTGGTCTTGGCCATGGTGGAGGTTGGAGTCTGACTGTTTGAAGGTGTGGACAGGTGTCTTTTATACAGATAACGAGTTCAAACAGGTGCCATTAATACAGGTAATGAGTGGAGGATAGAAGAGCTTCTTAAAGAAGTAGTAACAGGTCTGTGAGGCCAGAATTCTTGCGTGTTTGTAGGAGCTAAATACTTATTTTCTGCACCATTATACAAAAATTCTACAACTGTCTACGGAAGAGAGAACCGTTCACAGTAACACAGTAATAGTAAATGGAACCAAACATCTGGTTCCTGTAAAACAGGGGTACTTAGGTCAGTGTCCAGCACAGTTTGGTGAACTCCGTTGATTCAACTCACCTGTTCCTTTGCCAGGTGTATTGAGTGTGTGACTTTAGGCTGCCCTGGTTTAAAACTTCCAGAGAAACAGACCATGTTGATGAAGCTGCTGAATAATCTCTGGAGTTTTGAGAAGATTTGGGAAAATGGTGAAAGGGAAAATACAGGGCCCCCAGTTCAGATTCACTATTTCACCATCACCACCCTTTCATAGAAACAATCATGTGGAAGCAGAGAGGAGATACAATGCTATTATTGTTGGAGACGTCAAGTTCCATTCATCTCCACTGTAAGGCATGCCCAGTCTGGACCCATTCAAACCAAACCCACTCTGGAAGACATATGGGGGAATTCTGAAGGTGGAGGTTCCCTTTGGTCCTTAGAGCTCTTGAGTTATTTTTCTATGCATTTAAAATATTGTTCTGGAAATATGTACATATTTTAAAAAAGCTGATAAATTGTTTAATGAGCATCAGAAATAATTCCCATACATTTCCAGCGTTCTCTCTGGCCCGGGGCATGTTTCTCATCCCGAAGACGTCGCATGCCAGAGTCTCTCGCTGAGCGATCAAGACGTAGTCGTAAAGCATTTTCTGTCGCCCCTGTCAGTGAGCGCCGTCAAAATCTCGCCTTCCTTTTATGTCGCTGTCGGAATGCCGGGCCAACCCGAGGGGCCGCTTTGTAGAGCTGCAGACGCGAGCTGGCGAACGGGGACCGGCAGGGTCTCTTCAAAGGCGAGGAGCACGTTTTACTGATTTCACCAACACTCCACCCTCCTCAAGCACTTTCACAGAAGAGTAAAAGCATTTTTCCGCCTTTACATTTTATGGAACACGTCGTGCACTTGAAGCAGGCCTGGCATGACACCAGTCAGTCGCTCGGTCAGTCGGTCCAGCCCAAATCAAAGTGATTATCTTCCCATTGACAAAAAAGCTGGGAGCGATCGGCCCAGACTTCGTCAGCGTTTGAAGTTCGCTTCTTTAGTTTTGCGCTGAAGGTGAACGCAGCTGGGCCTCTTCTTTAAAACAGCATGCAATCGCTTCACTCCCTCTTTGCTCCACAAGCCCCTGTAGCTTTCAGTTTATTTCATAAATATAATTTTATCTAATCATGATATTAAGAAGATATCTATGCGCTACTATGAAATCCTGGAAAGCAGAAGGTGCGTACCTTTTACACACAGTTAAGTATGAGGAAAAGTGACCACAACATGCACCACAAAGGTGTATGTGACCTCTGCATTTAACCCATCAACACTTGGAGCAAGTGGGAAGGGTTCCTCAAATGGTGCCTGAGCCAGGACCCGAACCTTATTGAATAATCTTCCAAATATTGTGTGGGACTCCGATACAATCTCAATATTAAAGTCCAGGCTAAAAAACATATTTAGTCAAGCCTTCTGTTAGTTCTAGACAAGGGGCAGAACCAGAGGGTTCTCAGGCACAGAGTTTTCTGGTAAACTGGGATGCTTGGATGCTGTGCTTTTCTTGCCACTGTCGCTTTGGCTCATTTGGGCTCAAACCCGGATTCTATAATCTCTGTAAAGCTGCTTTGTGACCACGTCAGTTGTAAAAAGCGCTGTATAAATAAATTTGACGACTTGGATTGAGAAGATCCCTCTGAGGAGCTTCAGAGAACATACCTTCAGAGATGTGTTTCTGTTTAAAAACACCACCAGTAGAATGATTGCCTGGACCAATCACATACACTTTTGTCTGGACCAAGTGTTATACATTTGTCTGGACCAATTATCAGGCACTTTTGTCTGGACAGTCAGTGACAACTTTGGCCTGGACCAATCACCACACACTTACACTTGGACCAATTGATGGCCCACTTAAGCTTGGACCAACCGCCACACACTTTCATCTCTCTCTGGGTTAGTAGGGTGGTCCTCCCTCTCCCCCATCACTCAGCACAACTGTCTCTCTCTCTGGGTGGGTTGAGCGGGCTTCTCCCTCTCCCCCATCTCTCACCAAATAGGTCCAATCTCTTTGGGAGGTTAGGCATGCAGAGCAGTCCTCCCTCTCCCCCCATTGCTAGGTATAACTTTCCCCTCGCAAACTCGGGTTTGGATTGGGTTGCCCCCCCCTCCCTCTCGCTAAATGTGTCCAATCTCTCTAGGGGGTTAGGGGTGTAGGGCTGTCCTCCCTCTCCCCCATTGTATGCTAAGCAGAGTCCTAGCTAGAGGCTGAAAAGGCAATGACAAGCTACAGATAAAAGTAAACAAAAATGGAAAACACCATTGGGGTGGGGGGGGGGGGGTCCTCAGGAAGGAGGTCAAGTGGGGTCTGCAAACGTGTAGAAACGGCCATGAACACCTCAACAACTGCATGCCTAAGTCATCACACACTTCCTCCAGACCACACCAAATAAAACACGAGCGACTACGTTACAGGACACCCACCCACCCACTCCTTTTTAGCACTTCTGTACCCGCCCCCCCAGATGTGGAAGTGGTTCGACCCGCTGTCCCGTCAGATTAAGCGTGTGGACTCTGACCACCCCTCGCTCAGCTCGACGGGGGTTTTCACACGGCTTGACCGAGCACTTCTCCTCTGCTACATGTGGAACGAATTTCCTGACAAATGTCACCCCCCCCATCCCGCCCCAACCATGCCTGCTCGTCCCACCCCCAACACTCACTCTCCATGTTCTCCACTCCCTCTCCAGCTCCCGCTCTTCTGCAGACACCACACACTTCAGAAAGCTCGCCCTTTAGAAGCATCAGCACTCGCCTTGAGCACAAGTGTTTGTATGTCATTTTTTCCAGACCCTGCACAACATCAGATCTCACCAACAAGCCCCCAACCCCCAACCCCCTTCTCTAGCAACCGCTGGAACTGAATTAGTGAAGTCAGATGTTGTGGTGCATGCTTGTGGTTCATGCGAGCACCTGCAGGCCTCCGTGACGGGACGCACTTACAAATAGAAAAAAACAAAATGCAATGATCCACAAATCAAATCTGCAAAACTAAATTTACTCACTGAGTAAATAAAACATTTTGAGGAATATTCGCACATTTTGATGCAGCAACAAGTCTCAAAAAAGTTGCAACACTTTCTGTGCCACTGTGTAGCAACAGTCTGTAAACATTTGGGAACTGAGGAGACCAGTTGCTGTCCGGTTCCTGTCCGATATACGACTGAAGCTGCTGGGTTTTTGTTCTATTTTTCATTGCATGATGCTTCAAAATGTTTTCAGCAGATGAAATGTATGGACGGGAGGAAAGTCACTATACCATTAGTGATGTAGGATTTTGAGCTGAACACTGATCGCATGCTGTTGTACTAGCTGCAGTATGTGATTTAACACTTACTGAACAACTATTAAAAGGATAGTTCAGGTTCTGCCTCACGTACAATTGATCACTTTTAGTGTCCAATAATCACACAAAGTTGGGACAGTGTGTAAATTGTAAATAAAAATAATGGAATTTTCAAACAAATTTCCTCCATAAGAAAGCATAGAAAACAAACTGAGTAAATATAATGTTTTAGACAGATATTAAGTTGTTTTGAATTTGATGTAGCAACAAGCAAAAAACTTGGGACAGTTTGTTTACCACTAGGTAACAGCCCTTGTAACGGTCAGTAAACACCTCAGATCCGAGGAGACCAGTTGCTGGACTTGGATAAGAATGTTATCCCGTTTGTGTCTGATATAGGACTCTGTCATATTTTTCATTTTTTCATGTTTTCATCCAGCATTCAGACATGCCACAATGTATCGCTGCAGTATGTTGTTTAACATGGTCTTGCTAAATTATACAAGGCTTTCCCTGAAGACACCGTTGTCTGGATTTGTGCATGTGTTGCTCTAAAACCTGTATATACGTTTCAGCACTGATGGAGCCTTTCCACATGTGCAAGCTGCTAATTCCATAGGCTGTGATGCTCCTCATACCATCAGAGATGCAGGCTTTTTAATTGAGCAACACCACGTTGCCTTAGTCCACTTTACATATTTCATTCCATTCCATATTCCATTTTGAGTATTGACCCAGAAATGACTTTGGCGTTTCGGGATGCTGTTCACATATGGCTTCTTCTTTGCATGAAATCTTTAACCTGTATTTGTGAACGGCACAGTGAACTGTTCACAGAGTCATTTCTAGAAGTGCGGTCGCGAGCTCATGCAGTGATCGCCATGATGGAATCTTGCAGTGCAACCTGACCCAAAAAGTCACGGCGTCCAGTATTGATTTTCGGCCTTGTCCCTCACGCACAGAGAATTCTGTACTGTAGATGATGTTCTTGGGTTTACATTGAGGAACATTATTTTGAAATTGTTTCACAGTTTGTTTTGGGCGGATTGGTGAAGCTCTGCCCAGCTTTACTTCTGAGACTCCGCCTCTCTAAGATGCTCTTTGTACCCAATCAGTGTCACTGACCTGTTGCTAATTACCCTAATTAGCTGCTAAATGCAGTTATGCTATAGTAATTTCTTATTGTATTTGATGTTTATTTTCAATTTAGTTTATAAGATTTATAAATCATTGCATTCTGGTTTTATTTATATTTTACCCCGCTTCCCAACTTTTTTGGAACTGGGTAGAACAATGCTATTTACTTTAATGTCTAGCGGCCGTGGGGTTCTTCAGTAAAGCAGTGCATCTGGAAAGATGCCCTCAATGCCCTCAATCAGGAGTCCCCAACTTTCGCCTGCCCCCGCCCCCCTCGCTGCCTCTGTAATCTTCAGTAATGTAACACATGCACACGGGGTAACTCACAGGGGCACAGTCACTGCAGCGGATTGGGACGGTGCCTGGGTTTGCTCTGGTAGTGCCCTCTGCCCCAGCACTAGGCAATCAAGTGTCCCTTGAGGATCATAAAAGAGCCCTAAGTAGGAGCCCAGCTTCACCCTGCGCCTCTGTACGAGGCCATGAGAAGGTCCAGAGTGAGGCTGTACATAGCACTGTGACGCTATTATGACCCACATTAGATGCTGTGTAGATGCTAAACCCTGATATTTATCTTACAACTACAACGTTTCTGAATAAACTTTGCATATTCAGCTTGAAGTACAATTGTAAAAATTTTCTTTAATTCCTTTTAAGACTCATTTTACATGGTAAAACTTTTCTGCCGTCACTTTAAGGCTCTGTTGGTTTTATTGGGACTTAATCAGATTTTAATTTTTCAGGACTTTTATTTTGTCAGATTAGGTCTTTTGTTATATAGGAGCTTAACATTGCCATAAAGACTTTTATTGTGCAATATCTGCCATATCTTTTTCCATGTTAGGACTTTCATATTGCCAACTTGTGTCATATTACTTTTTTTTTTTAACTTTTATATTAAAAAATCCTAATATGACAAAAAAGTCTTAATATAAGGAAAGGAGTCATTATAAAATAAAAGTCCTAATGGCAATATTAAGCTCATGTATAACAAAAACTTTGGCTTTTCTATTGTATATTAATTTACCCCAACATGGAAAAGGCCCATGTCAGGGAAAAATACTTTTAAGTACAATAGTTCAGTGGAATATCAGAATCAAAATCAGAATGTGTTTATTGTATATTATGTATATGTATTAATGTATATTAATGTGCACATTGTAACACTTCATCCATATGTGGAAACTGGTTTCAACTTCATTTTTGTGATGTCACAAACACCAACACATTTATACGTCTATACAAACTACAGCAGTTTAGCCCATTCTCCATTCTCACTGATCTTGTAAGGTTTCAGTCTAGGCGTTTTTGGATGAGGCATAATATACATAAATTTTATTAAAAGCCAGTTAGCCATAACATTAAGACCCCCTCCCCCTCCCCCGCTGCTGAAACCGCTCTGAACGTAGCACTTTATCAATGCCAAGTGCAACAGGATGTACAACTCTTTGGGATTACACCCCAATCCCCACATGCATCAGTGAGCCTTGGGTGCCCATGACACAGTTGCCCTTCCATGGATCACTGGTGGTTGGTACTAACTACTGCACACCTGGAACACGCCATAAGATCTGCTGTTCTGGAGATGCTCCATCACAATAAGGCTTCAGATTATTACACTCCTGCTTCCAGCACATCAACTTCAGGAACTGACTGTTCACTCCTACTATCACTCTTACTATCTAATAAAGCTAAAAGAGTCCAGGACATTCCTCGCCGTCTTTCAGTGTGTCAAATAAGTACAGTTCATTAGATGTAGTAACGTAGGTTTTACAGCATGAGCTATAATTATGATTGCTGAATTATCAAAGTGTACTAAAAAGGATAACAGGACATTGTCAATAAAACAAAAATAATTACAGTACTTTAAATTACATATTTGCAACTAGCATGAAAAATGAATAGGAAACAATTCTGTAGCATGAATGTAAGTATCTGTTCAAAGTCACAGTAGACTTTATTGGGTTTAGATGCTGAGGCAGTCAAGGAACGGTTGAGTCTTGGTGTTTCTTGAAGGTAGAGTGCGTCTCTGAAGTTCCCCAACAGAAACCTCAGCCTAGCCCTCATCCTCAGCCTGAAACTTAAACCTGACCATCTTTGAAGGATGTCTAGATCTGGAGTTTGGTGAGTTCCTTGCTCACAACCACCTGGTTCATCTCAACTGAGCCTGTTCGATAGGAACTACCAAACCAACTCCCCCTGCTTAACCTCAACTGGAAACCTCGGTCACTGATCTTAATACTAAGCTTAAGTACCAAAACCCCTGAAGCTGTCTCTACTCTGAACCCATACTCACCAATTGACGAATCGGAATCAGAAACTTGATTGATCCCGGGGGAAATTGTTTGTGATGACTGCCACAGCAAACGAAGACAGAGACACAAAACAATAAAGTAGAATAATGTAAAAATAAAATGGTCTAATAAAATAACATCTAATTAGAGGACTTTTAGTAAAAAACACTAAAACCCAGATTCTGAGACCTAGATTGAGTCTGGACTAAAGAAATGAACTAATGACATTGCAACATAATCCAAGACTAGACTTAATCCAAGTCTGGGGAAACCTGTTCTATATATCCTAACGTTTGTAGACATCTGATAAAACATTTCTTCTGAAATCAAGGGGAAGGCTACAGTAAAGGCCTTTATTCTGTTGTGAGGCCTCACCAGATGTTGAACGTTGTGAGGAGCTGATTGCAGCCACTGGAGCATTGGCGAGGTTGGATGATCAGATCTAGATCCTAAACACCCCTTCACAGATCAATGCTAGAAGGTTGACTCATGGTGACCTTAGACTGTGGGCCCCATGTTTGCTATTGGACAGCAGTTTTCTGATTTGGCCTTGGAAAACATTGAAACCTCATGGAAATTCAAATAAGGAATCTGGGGTGGGAGGAAATGGTACATGGATGGACTAGTTTGTTCATTTCATGCTGGATGGAGGTATTCTCCTGTGCTCGCAAGACCTTTTCGGACGACCTCTCGAGCAGTCACGGTGAAGATACGTCACACCGAATAAAAACCTAATTAAAATCTAATCACTGCAACCGACTCGGCACTCGGATTCTGGAGTCCAGGGGGCTGGAAAGCGTGCTGCTCCTCTTACATTTGGCCCACACACTTCATTAGGAGCTTCTCCCGACTGCAGCTGGTTTTCGTAGACGTTGTAATGGTCAGCAAACAGGGTCCCGTGGAAGTTTCCGGGGTAGGACGACGGCATCCGCAGCTGCTTTCCCTCGCTTTGTTATGGTTGGAGGTCTCAGGCCTGGCATTTCTGCCTGGGTTACTGTCAGTGAGATCTGTCGGCCATTGGCCCCATCACCCCATGACAACAAAGAGTTGTAAACATCAGAGAAGCCACCCACAAAAGACGAGGAGGGGGGAGAAGAAAAAAAGAGGACAAAGGGATTCTTGCGTCCTGCTCTGGTTTGTGTTATGTTCGGCTTTTTATATCTTTTCCATAACCTTGTTTTTGTATTACGAGAACTCGAAAGAGGACGAGAACACAAACTGTGGACGACAGGCTTCTTTGTCGAGCCAGGTCTGGTGCCGTCGGAGAGGGGATGGACACACAGAGTGTGTTTATCTATGTTTATTTGCCAAGGAGAGAGAGCGCCTTTTGGGCTTCCAGAGATGTTTGGAGGACGTTTCAAAACATGTCAGACATCTGAGAGGATCTGATTTACCGATGCCTCTGTGACGAGTGACCAAAATGCTCTCCATTTATACAAAAGGCTATGGTCTAGCTGTCCAGACACTATCCTCACCATCACAGATCAGGCCTGGCCCAAGATGACCTCTAATAGAAGAGCAGCCACCATTGGCCGAAAACTGAATGACCGGGACAGAGCAGGAATTCTGATGTCTCCGTCCCGTCAGCATTGGGACATTTTGGAAACTCATGTCTACATTTTTCACTCCAGCTGTGTAAAGGCAACACAGCCACGTTTTTAACCCTTTCGGTCCCAAGGCTACCCAGAGCTGGAAGGTTGGTTGTCCACCACAGTTTGGTCAATTCCCCTGATCAAGCACCTACCTTTAGCTCACCTATCCATCTCCAGGTGTAGTGGGTGTGTTTGTGGAGGAGAACTGCCGAACTATGTTAGACATCAACCCTCCAGGACCAGACTGAGCACCTCTGCCACAGAGGAACCAACTTTGACAAATCTAAGAAGGTGAAGAACATTTTAAACGTTTCAAGAAGTTTCAAATAATGTAAATGTTCTGCAGAATGCACATTAAAAGGGCCAAAAAGGGTCAGATGCGATAGGAGAACCACTTTAGAACCACAAATAAAAGATGTGCAAGTGTGAGGCAGATTTAAGAGATTTGAAAGAACCTTCTAATCGAGTTTTATTCTACCAAGAACCTTTCCATGGTGCTAAAAAATAAACACCTCCTTTGCAGAAAAGGGTTCTTGGCACAATGTAATAGAACCACATATTTTTTTGGCAAACATGGTGAAGAACCTTTATGTTTGAAGAACCTGAAACTTTACATTCTGTGTGAAAACATCACACTCAAACATGGTTCTTTAGAGAAGTGGTTCTTCTATGGCAATGCTTCATTTAGGACACCCTAAAACAACCAACAGTCTTTTAGGAGAAATAACTGGTTCTTCTATGGGTTCCACTCAGCTAAAAGTGCCCTACATAGCACTAAAATGTTCAATCATGGAACCCTTTTTGGTATTTTAGAGAAGATCCATTTGATTCAAGGGTGCCCAACTCCTGGAGGACACCTGGTCCTGGAAAAGTTTTGTTCAGCAAAGTTTGGTAGTTCTCCTCCTCATTCCTGCACCTGGAAATGAACAGGTGAGAGGAACCAGATGAGTTTGAGTTGGGAGTTCACCAAATTATGCAGGGCATTGCACCTCCAGGACTACAGGCCCATTGTCTTTCCATTGATTTATTAAACCAGCCGCTTTAATGAAGAACGTTTATGACTGTGTAGGACATACAAGATATACAGTGCTGTGAAAAAGTCTTAGGCAGTTGTGTAAATTGTTTGTTCCCATTTATCTCGAGAGTCTCTTTAGAATACGTGTAAAAAAACAAAAAAGTAAGTAAACTGTGTGTAAAAAGTGTTGAGAGCTGTTGAACAGAGCAGGTTTGGTGATTCCTCAGTGTTTCCAGCCATTACATGTATTGGGGAAACTCTCAGAAGCAGCACTTGATTGAGCCCAAAACAGGGATTTGATGGTTCCTCCAGAAAATTCCAGGAAAACTCTGGAAATGAAAGTCCAACACATTAACAACAGGTATTGATCACTGTATTAATTCTAATATTAGTGCCTGACAAACAAAAACTCACGGCTTCTAAACTACTCTTAAATTTCTCAGGGGCCCAAGACTTTTGCACAGTAAAACAAGTCCACAGCTGAGATGTTCCTCAAACTCCACTCTTCCAGAACAAACACGGTATACCACCATCTCGCTCGGACTTAAGGAGGAGAGGCCAGAAAGCTTCATAAGCTCCTTTTATTGCAGTAAAACATGTTCTCATCATCATCTGCAGCAGCCTGCACTGAGTCACGTCATGAACATCCACAGAGTTCACAACCTGGGCTCGCAAAGTAGTGCTTCACCCAAAGAGCCTCCTACGCCATTTTCCCAGGTCTCCTTCTCCTGCGTTCCTCTCCATCATTAGCGCCTCGGTGCACAGAAGCCCTCACCATTTTGCCAGAGGAGCAATTACTGCTGAGAGTGCTGGGTAAACACAGCGGCTCATTAATAGGGTGATCTGCAGTGGAGTGAGCAGACTAAACAAACCGAGCTGATAAATAAACACTACTTAAGATGGCTCCTGGGTGCTGCTTTAGGACTAAGCTCTCCTTCTGAAAGAGTCATGGAGGACCACAATCCCTCCCAGGACACTTAAACTGCCCTGATGGCAATATTGCAGCAGAAGCCAAACCCCAACCAATGCAGGCCTCACCCCCACCCCCACCAATCACAGACACAGCGAACGACTGACTGAGGCAAAGTCCCAGCTGGGGTCTCACTGCGATAAGGGGTCAAATAAACTGAGGGCGTTGTCCTGTAACCGTTTTCTATTGCCCACGGTGGGTAAACTGTAACAGATGTGCTGAGGAGACTCCACGAGTTGCATAACAGTAAACGATCTACAACAATACTCAAATAATAGAAATAGCACTAGATAGATATGGTAGTGATGGAAAAAAAAAGGTGTGTGTATGTATAATTTTATATTATATATATATATATATTATAAATAAAACACACGTGTAGTAATAAAAGTAATATATAAAAAAAATATTTGAATAGCATTACAATAATCATAATGTGTAAAAAAAAAAAATAAATTCCTGCAGAAGACTAGTGGGGGAGGGGGAGTGAACATGGCTGGGTGGTGGAACTACCTTTTAGCATTTTGAGGAAATAAATATTTTGTAATATTCGGTACACCTGAAATTAAGCGCTGTCCTGACAAAGATACCAACACTACAACTAATAATAATCATACTAATATGATACTACTAATAATAAATTACACCAATGATAATTCTAATAATACTACTATTACTAACAATAATACTGATAATACTACTACTTATGATACTACTAATAAAAATTAAAACAATATAAAAATACTGATCATACTCTATAACTAATGATAGTACTATAACTACTACTTATAATAATAAACCACTACTAATAATGATACTAAAACTACAAAAAATAGATACTAAGACTAATAACAAATGATACTACTACTAATAGTAATACTATAACAATGATAATACTAATACTGATAATACTACTACTACTAATAGAATATAACTACAAAGAGAATTCTAATGATAATATTACTACTAATTATTTTTTTTGAACAACAATAACCATTTACTCTACAAACCACTTTCCTATTTCAAGTCTTGGGGTGCTAAACCCCATCCCAGTTGACTTTGGGCCAAGGCAGCAATAATAATATAAAGAATATAAAATGGAGAATAAAGTGTGTAAGAGGTTCAGTGTGAGACATTCTGCCATGTTTCTAAACAGGACCCTAAATAACCCAGACTGAGTGTAGAATAGTGGGAGAGGGAGACGCATGGTGCACGCTCTGTGAAATTACTTCTAATGAATAAATAAATAAATGTCTTAATTTATTTGGAGTACATTTTGTAAAGCCCAGTCCCACTTTTTTCGGTTGGGAGGGGAAAAAAAAAAACTAAATGAGTCCACTTGACACAGTGAGACACCAATCAGGATGCCCGTCCAGGTTTCTACCAACCTTCCTTTAAACTAAAGGTGGAGACCCCTCAGCAGATGCGGCACACCCAGCTTGTTTGTCTCGTCTGTGTTTTCCCGGCGAGTCCCGTGTTTACTCACGGCTTTATTGTCTGGGGGACACATGGCTGTGGTACCCAGCACATCCGTCAGCGTGCGGCCCAAACCGAGAGTGCCTGGGTCTAAACAAGCTCTCCAAGCTGCGTCGTCCAGCCCCCTGACAGCTGCCTGTTCTGCCGATGCCCGCAGCGCTCGGGGCAACAACCGACAGCAACGAGAGCTTTCCACTGTAAACAGCGCGCAGGAAGCGGAGCGCGGGCCGGCCACAAGACATACACTGGACCTCTGTGAAGTGGTGGGAATGTCTGGGAACGCTCCCTTCCAGAGCAGCTTTCACAGGGCATTTCCGAGAGGCTCAGAGGGCTAGTTCCGCGTTCAGGCACTACCTGTTGACAGATTTCTCAAGCAGCAACTTCTACACACACATACGAACACACACAGACACGAACACACACAAGGCTAGGGGTGTTAAAATAATCCTTCAGTGTATTCCCAGAGAAAGACATGACCAGCGCAACTAGGAGCATCTGCCACCCATTACCGTGGCACAGTCGGGTGCAAGTAAACGGAAACAGAACAAAACATTACAGACGGTCTGATATGCAAACAGCAGGAAGCCTTGTTGTAACCCCCTCCCACTGAATTGCTTAATGTCATCTGACAGGAGCTGTCCAATCAGACGGCGGCCTGCAGGTGGTCAGCTCATGGCTGCAATGCTCCATTAGCATTTCACCATTTACTCTTAGGAAACAACCATTTTACACAAGCTAGCAAATCCTCCCAGTGAGAAGAGCCACACAGGGGAGAAGCACAAACTTCTGGGCCCTATACACAAGCAGTGTCGATGGGCCTCCACCTACACCCCAGTAAACACCACCAACAGGTAGCTGAACTCATATACAGGACGATTAAGTCTCCTCTCTCAACGTATTTGAGTGTACAGTACTCTACGGAAACTATGATTATTCGCAGCACTGGGCTGAAGAGAATATTCTCACACTTTTGTTCAAAAACATGACATTTAAAAAAAAATCGATGTGTTGATCTGATGATAGTGCTTATGACTTCACCACAATCTGACATTTAATAACAGAGTTCTGACTATAATCTCTTTGCGAGAGAGGTGACCCGTTTTGAGTTTGCTCAAGGGTTACCTCAGTGGTGGGACATTCTGATCCCAGGGGCAAATCCTAACCACTAGGCCACCACTGCCCCCAGTAGTCTATAAGCAAGTTTATCATACAATTAGTGTATAATTATAGCTGGTAAAGTCTTTGAGCATGTATATCATACATATAGTCAATTAGTGTGCAAATATAGCTTTTATAGTCTGAGTGTAGCAAATACAGACAAGGAAATAATCTCTCCAATGATTCCGGAAACCGAAGCACTGCTTTGCTGTTGCGAGTCGCTGCTTGTTGATTTATCCACAGGTCTCCCGCAGCACTGTCCATCGTTATCTACTGAAGGTATGACTTTAAAAGCCATATCTAAACGACATGACGATCATAAGAGCGTCAGAGAGTGGCAGGGCTTCAGGGTCAAACTCGGAAAAACGAACAGTGCTTAACAGTGTAGCTTCACATTAGTGCATTAATGTGTCAATGTGATACTCCTGGGAAAAATACAGTCTGTGCAGCGCTGTGCTTATGAAGATGAACCCAGTTTTTCCATTCGTTTCTAAAAACGGGGGTTTTGGACAGAACACTGTAAACAGAGCGTCAGCCAGTTTGGAGGAAGGTTTTACACGAAACCTGAGATGCGATGTGCTTTAATCATTTCACTCCGCTTTCTTCTATTCGTCATTCCCTCACTCACTCTCTCCTGGGAGGTCCTCCATCTGCGTCATCCCGCTCTTTCATACCTCCTCCCATGTGTGTCAGGTAAGCCGATCGTCTTGCGCCCCGTCCTGCCAGAACGAAGTCGGGAGTTGGGGGTGACGAGCGGGAGACATCCAGACTTCATCCAGGAGGCCTCTGAAGGCCAACCTGCGCTTCCTAAAGCTCCCTTTCAACACCGAGAGGATTTAGAGTGAGACACAAACAGTGATTTAGAGGGACGGGGGGGACGCAGAAACGACAGAGAGGGAGAGATGGAGAAAACAGAGCCCCACAGTTTGGAGAAGGGCGTACAGTTTGGAGAAGGGCGTACAGTGTGTCACCTCGCTGTGCTGAGAAACAGAAGCGATGATGGGTGGGCTGAGAGCAACGAGATCCAGAGATGAGTGGGAGGTTCCCAACCACCTATAAATCCTCAGCAAGCACTCTAGGAGATGGAGACCATTATGCCATGGGTCCAGCTCACATTACTTTTAAAGATCTGCAATGATAAACTGGCCTAAAACTATGGGTCTACAGTAGAGATGCATTAATGTGGGATTTGTAAGACGACGCCGATATCTGATATTTCATGTACATTAATGGTGCTACCAATGCACAAAACAATAACACCAGGTGTGGTGAAGAACATTGACTTAACACCATTGACAAAGTGGGGAAAAAGTAAACGTAAAGTTCTAGAAGTTGATGTGAGTTTTATTGTGATGGTCTATCTCTAGAACAGCAGGTCTTGTGGAGGTTCCAGGTCTGCAGTTAGCACCTACCAAAAGTGATCCAAGGAAGGAGAACTGGGTCATGGTCGCACAAGTCTCACTGATGTATATGGGGAGTGTGGTCTGTTCCCATAGAGAAGCTTCTGGCTCTGATAGAAAGAGGTCAGGACACACGGTGCAACACAGTCACAGCCGTTTCAGAAGTATGAGGGACCTACTCACTATTAGACAGGTGGTCTTAAATGGTGCATTTTTTATAAGCCTATAAATGGGATAAAATTTGTTGTCTAGTAAATGTTATAAGCGTGATAATCAGCCATATTAGGACGAGGCTAAAGATATATAAAGAACATACAAAGGGTTACATATTTTAAAGGCCAAGTTTTGTTTTGGCATCTCACACGTTTATAGACAGAATCCAAAACTGCACACTACCACACGTGTGCTTACGGCCATTAGAAATGCAGTGATATAGTGTGTGAATTATTGAAGTGTGTGATTTGAGTTGAAGCTAAACAGGAAGAACCACACCACACACACTGTCCCATAAACTCTTGAATCCATCCATTCCATAGCATGAAGTTTTGGGCCTATGGACAGTAGAGTGCATGCATGTTTTACAGAAGGACTGTAGGGGTGTTAAGAAGTCATGTTCGGCAAACATGTTCATAAAGTTAAGCATCAATCAAAGTCAAAGTACAGGAAAACATTCAAGGACCCAAAGCAAAAGTCCACCCTAAAGGGAACCACTTATCATGTCCACCTAAAAATATTTGTATAAAACTTGGAATTAAAGCTTGAAAATGCCAGAAAACAGCTGGAGTTCCATCCAAGCCCCAACCACCTTCAGGACACCTCACATCAGAAGGAGGTTTCCCCAAGTCCATAACCCGGAAGAACCTCACTCTACAGACCAAGGTAAGAAAGCCTGTTTACAGCAGATGGTAGAGATTCCATTACAGTCAGGGTATCACTTTAAAGGAAATGTACAGATCTGCTATTGTAGGGACGAGGAACTTGACCATCAAACATTTAGAGAATGGTTGGTGTTTCAGCAGACGAGATTCCTAGTTAACACATCAAGAACAAAGGAATGTCGGCTGAAAGCCACAAGGTCATGGATGTGCAGGTGTTTCAAGCACATTTGGAGCCAAAACAGTTCCACAACAGTACCTTTAACAGCAGCCACAACATTAAAACCACTCAGAGGTTGCTAACCTCCTTATCTGGTTACAGTGGCTCCTCTCAGGAGGTAAACTAGGCAGCAAGCGAACAGTCAATTCTTGAAACTGATTTACTGGAAGCAGGAGTATGAGTCACTTTGCCAAGTCATCTCCAGAACAGCAGGTCTTGTGGAGTGTTCCAGGTCAGCAGTAGTTGGCACCAACCAAAGTGACCCAAGGAAGGACAACGGGGTCATGGGCACCCAAGGCTCACTGATGTTCTGATCTCAAAGAGGATCCTGTTGTACCAGGTTCTGATAGAAAAGAGCCAGAACACTCCGTGCAGCACAGTCAGAGCTGTTTCAGCAGCATGAGGAGGATCTGCTCACTATTAGGCAGGTGGTCTTAATGTTACGGCTGATTTGTAGGTTTATAATGCTGAGCTACTGTGTCTGCCTCAAATGCATAGACTTCAAGAACTAACCTGGTGCCTCCCATCTCCCACCCCTTGAACACAAGATTAGGCCGCCTCAGGGCTCAGGACCCCGACACTGTACACCCCTCAGAGAAGCTTACAGCTGGTGTAACTTCGTTGTGAAATATGAATAAAATGAAAAGAAAAATAAAAGCTACATCCTTAAGAAAGCATGGACAGATCTTTGCTACTAATGTGAATGTTTTGTCAGTCCTGAAAGATTTGGGGAGGGGGGCTAAGCAGGCCCAGATCCATATCCTTGACACTACAGGCAAAAGTACAATGCCCCTGCATTCCCTTCAGTAATGGAAAAAAGGCAGCAAGCTCATCCACAAATCATGGGAAAGGATGCCCTCAGCTGGCGCTGACTGACAGTTGCATTTCCCATCAGCATGAATGCCTCAAATCACTGGGAGAAGATGGAACACATCCACATTTCGACCCTGTGCATCATGATTTTTCTCATGCAAGACGAACAAACGAGGCCAAATTTATATCCTTCCTATAGAGCATTGCTAATGCGCTGCCACATGCTTACACTTGACTAACTAGAAACAAGAGACTCCACACTTCCAGCTCTTTCTGTGCCTAAGCAGCCGCTGGCAGACCGACATCTTCCGCAGCTCTCGGGGAGGATTAAAGGCGAGGCTCGCCACCTGATCACGTCATCATCAGGATAGTGAATATCGACCCATCTCCAACCAGCCGTTCAACACCTGAATATCCCATCTCACACAGGGGTCATCTCTGCTCCTGCCGTTGGCCCCGGCTGAAGCCCAGGGCCACGAGGATCCATTACATGCTACATTTAGCCACCGGTTCACACGCTGGAGGCCCAAGGCGAAAGGCATTAAAAAGAGATACTCATTAAAGAGTCGTTAGGGCCTCAACCAGAAGCCCGCTCAAGGAAGAGGAGGGGAAAACAAAACAAAAAGAACATCGAGGGAAAGTGCGAGAGCGTCTTGGACACAACGCAGCGTATGAGCTTCTGTTTTCCCCGACACCAAGCGCCGGAGGTCGTGTTTGAACACAGTGGCGTCACTGTTTGGATAAAGGGTGGCGTTTTTCAGGGTTTCTGCCGTTTGGCCCGGGACGTGGCTCTGCTGATGTAACCCACTGGGTTCCAGAAGCTTGGCGGAACACAGGGCCAAGCCGCCGTCGTCGTCGGCGCTGTCGGGAATACCATCAATCTCGGGGAGCAGTCTGAAGCAGGAGAATATTTCCAGCTCCGATGACTTCTAGATGAAGTAGCTCGCACATTTTCCCGTCAGCCGCTCAAGCTCCTCGCTGTGGTGCGAAGCTCCATGATAAATTGCCTGTTGAACTGCACACACTTCATGCGCCCACCAGGGACCACAGCTTGGGAAAACACAGCTGCCGAGGAGGACGGACACACTAGGAGAAGGGCCCGAATCCCCGATGGGACCCCGCCGTTATGCACACGTACATACACACGCCCCCCTCCGGAGCCCTTGGACCTGGGACATCAGAGGATAGAGGGCATGCTCACATCTCACCCAGAACTGCAGCTGTTGGGGGACTGTTTGTAATGGACAGATTAAACAAAGTACCACTTCTGAAACGGTGTCATAGGATTTTTGGTGCTATGGGGTAGAGCGTTCTGCAGGAGCACTGTATAGAACTCTACACTAGTGCAAGAACAGAAAGAACAGAAGTCAAAACCACTATTCCCCATGTTGGAGCACTGTGAAGAACATCTAGAGTACAGTGCAGGTCCACCAGGATTAATGTGAAGTCATAAAAAAAAAAGAAAAAAAAAAAAAGAATAGGACAATAGTTCAACCATTGATGTTCTTTGGAGAATGGCATGGCAGAGGACCAGTCATAACACACCTGCACCAGAGCATTAATCACACAGTGTTACTTTAATGAACCTTAGTGCAGCTATAAGTCACTCGAGGAAGAGGTGCTGCTCTACTGCAGGTGGGCTACTCAACTTGTTCACCAGGTACCAGACGATTAAACACATCGTAAATTTTTCCACTTCACCCAAGTCCTTTTAAAACTTGCAATGTCCCAGAGAAGACCATTGCTGGATCATGTTCACATATGGCTTCTCCTTTGCATGATGGAGCTTTAACTTGCATTTGTGAACAGCATGGCCAACTGTGTTCATGGACAGTGGTTTCTGTTTTGCAGATTGGTGAACATGTGCCCATCTAAGCTACTCCATTCATGTTATTGGCCTGTCACTAATGAGCATGATTGGTTCATTAAAATTAGCCAAAAGCTAATTGAGCTTAGCTCAAAACTTTTATTGCCACCTTCAAATTAAGTTAATGTGTTTCATGTAATGTCCTTCATTCTGACTTTCCTATCTTTCAGTCTGTCTGACATCATTTAGCCCCACCTCCACCAATCAGATCATCCATTTATCCATCTACTGCTGTCTCCCACATCTGGCACTGGACCTCCCCCCTAACTCAGAAGACCACCCTGCTATTATAAGCATCTTTAATAAGAAGCTCATAGTCACAGTCGGCTTCACCGAGATGGACTAGGCTGATGTAGGCCCAAAAAGAACCCCCCACCCCCTTCAGACGGTATCCACCCCGTCAGCCTCCTTCACCCCATGTCACTTTCCTTTGGGAGCAGGAAGTCATTTTATTCTGCTTCGTTTACTCACCTGCTCCTGGTTGTTCGTGGCGTAGCCCCTTTTTTTCATCTTCGCCGAAGCGTCAAGGCGGTTTGTGTTTGTACAGCTTCCTCTAATCTGAGCAGACCCACAGGAAGTTATTACAGCAGAGGAGGCCTGCAGAACGCCGGAGGCCAGTGGGGCAGGGTGGCACCGCGGCTCGGAGGCCGGCGCTCCGGGAACTGGGCCTGGGCCCCGGCTGCTAGGCTCGCTAAGGCCCCTCGGACACTCGCGTCAGTAATGGCAGGGAAAACAGCGGCTCTATAGAGAGCAGGGATTAAGCAAACATACACAGAGCGCCTTTGAAGTGAGGCGAGAGCCTGCCAATGGGCAGCCATAAGCGGCGAAGGAAAAATATTGTGGAACGTAGGAAAGGGCTGAAGAAAAACACGAGGCTATGGACACAGATGAGACTTCAAACCCAAAGCGCCACAGCTACCGGCGACCATTCTCGCAGCTTCTCGCTGCTAGTTATGGTCAAGGCCCCTTGGATCCCAGGGGGTTTAGCATGCTTACTGGATTTACTGACCGGCCTCATTCACAAACCAGTCCCGGGTTTAGCCAGTTTAGTCAGGCTTTAGGAATTGCCCCACAAAGTTTACAAATGAAAAAGAATCCCCCATAATTCAGTTGAGGTGTAAACAGTCAGAGTGGGTTTGGTGTGAAATGCTCCAGGCCGAGATTTTTTCACAGTGGTAATGAATGGAACCAGACGTCTCCAACACAAATATAGCCACTGTATCTCCTCCTCCCCCCGCCACATTCTTCTATGGAAAAATAGTGAATACTGGTAAATCTGGGGTCACAAAACTCAGTCCGACACATTTTAAAACAATCACTATATGCTGTATCTTTCCATCTCCAGAAGCAAAAGCTTCATCATCATAAAACGTTTTGTTCCTGAGCTCAAGGACGAAACAGAGCATCATTTGATTTACGCACATACAAACATGCTCTGTGGCACAAGCTGAAATCTGGACCCATTGAGACTCCATAAAACTGTGTGCTCAGACTTCAGACCTCCATTTTGGACAATCTGAATCTCTCTTGGGATCCCACTCACTTTGCCTTTCCACATAACTGTCTAATAAAACCTTTGAAAATTAGTTTGGTGACTTGACCTCTCCTTGAAGAATTTGACACTAGTGACTCACTTTAAAACTCAATTATAGACCCCTGAAGCTGCCTGTTGTCTAGGAGTTATCACGTTCATAGCGGTGAGGGAACATGGGGGAACCAGACATAAGGTTCCATTCGTCATCACTGAACAGAACAGACTTCCCTAGAATGGAATGATAGCATTATTTAAGTCATAACACATTCATACACTGGCCATAGAGTTACCAGTTTTATAGTGGAAGGAATGAATCTTAGAGTACAATTATGTTTACTTCAACAAAATATGCTCCTCTTGTTCTCTCACACACTGGTCAGGAGTGAAAGTTCACAATCTTCAATGTCCACACAGTTTCTCCACTCGTGTCATGAAGCTACGAGTCAAATAATGAATGTAAAGCTACACACAAGAAACTGCAGACTGCAAGAAAAGAACTAGGAATTGCACCATCATGTGGACAGAAGCAGGGATGTCATAGATCTACTCCAACCAAATCTAAAACAGACTGCTAGATGAAGCAAGTAACATTGACCATATCTAGTTATTTAATTATAATGGCACCTGTCAGGGGGATGGGATATATTAGGCAGCAAGCGAACAGTCAGTTCTTGAAGCTGATGTAGGAGCACAAGGATCCGAGGGCACAGGTGTGCAATAATTGGTATCTACCAACAGTGAGCTTTGGGCACCCAAGGCTCATTGATGCAGCTTGTCTGGGGAAACTGCTCAATATTAGATGATGTTATGGCCAATTATTGTCAAAATAAATGTATAATATAAAGGTTTAAATATTGAACAGTGTGTTAATTAGAATTGCTGTATTTCTAGAGCATGGGGTCAAAAAATATTGCGATGCTACACTAACAAATTCCTGTCCAGCCTCTAGTAGGTCAACGTGAACCTGACATGAATGAAAGTCCCGGGATGCGCAAGTTTGGCAGTACATGCGCCCTGGGTAATCGAAGCAGTGTCAGTGATGGATGTTTTGTTTTCTCAATGCGGCGTATTCAAATTTTCCGAATTTGGATTAGGTGCTGTAATTTCCCGCAGTGCCGTGCGATGCAGGAAAGGGGCGTATGGAAACTTCTCCCCACCATCATGAAGACGTTGTGGCAGCCAGCTGGTCTCAGGTGATGGGAATCGATTCAGTTTCTGGACTTGAGCCTCACCGTCCGCGAGCAGTGGTGGGTTTTCCGCTGTCAGGGAAAACGACGTCGACCTGCCACAGCGTCCTTCAGGGTTTGTCGCTGCTTCGAAGGAGGTGGTGGGGTTCCTTAATGGTTCTCAGCTGTGTAATGGCCAACAGGTGGAACAGATACCTCCCACAAACTAATCCCTCACCAGCTTCCTTCCATCTAAACCATCCGAGTCGCTAAGAGCCCTTACCCCAAACACATCAACACACACTCACGTGTGCACTAACACAATTACAGCACTTTCCACCGCGCACACACCCACAGATGGAAGTGGCCCTTGACCTTCAGAGGTGCTCACACAATGTGTACAAGCCTTGACAAGGATATGTCATCTCTGGGGAGGGATGGGATGATTGTGTGGTTTCATGTACCAAAAGTGTTCACAGTTCCATTTTACAGACCATTTTGCCAACCACTCATCGTTTCTTGTGCCACCAGAACTTATGCAGGTGTGATGTATATCTGGCACCAAATAGAAGATCCTGCAAATCGGGGCCTCCATGGATCAGCCTAGTCCAGCACATCCCACCCCATGTTGGATCAGATTAAGATCTGGGGAATAGGCCTTGAACTCTTTGTTCTTCAAATGGTTCCTGAGCAATGTTTGCAGTGAGGCAGCTGCTGGAAAAGGCCAATGGCTTTAAGAATCACTGTCACCATGAAAGGAGGGTGCTTGGTCTGCACTAGTGTTTAAGTCCCAGCAGAACATTACCAAGAGCATCACACTGCCTTGACTGCTTCACCTTCTCCTCTTGGTTTTGAAAATAAAACTGATGGGAAAGTGACTATTTGTGAAGAACAGTGCACCACAGTGAAATATAACAGCATTAACAGCATCTAGGAAGCACCTTGCTCCAGGGTTCCTCAAAGGAACCTGGGCTGGGATTTGAACCCGTGACCCTCTGATCACAAGGGTAAGTTCTTAAACCACCATAGCTCATTTCATGGAAAAAATTAGACCGGTCCACTTCCTTCCAGTCCGGATGCTCATTGCAGGAAACTTTGGTGGTGGACAGGGGTCTGCATGGGCACTCTGGTTTCGATTTTATGGCTGTTCGCAAAGGAGCAGTTCTGATTGGCTGCCTCTGTGCCTCATTTAAGTTGAAACATTCCTAACTCCAGTGTGAGGGGGCGGGACTAAACTATGTTTAGGTAAATGTGTCGAATGAAACTCCTTCAAAACCGGTGTGATCAAGTTCTTTGTGATGATCGAAAGAAACGGCCTTGTATGGTATGCATCCTACGTCTCAGCTGAGCACAACAAGTTTTGCGATAGTGTCCAACTGTCTGTGAAACGCTTGCTGCTTCCAATCAGAGCTCACATATTTTTGGGCAAAGTGGAGAAGACAGGGCCTGGTCTGGAGCTGGACCAGCCTAAATACACATCCACTCAGTCAGTATATTGTGTTTGACACGGGCACTGAACCATGAGAGGGAGACTCATCAGATGATAACGCGTACATTAGACCTCCCAAAACATACAGTCCCACCCCGGGGCAACCTTAAAGGAACCAGGCTGAAGATGCCGACGCCCCACATTAACCCATATGGATTCAATATCGCATTACAAGCCTCACTGCGAACCAAGCCTACCACCATAGGCATGGATTGCTACCGAATTTAGCATTAATGGCAAATGATTTGATTCAGTGTAGCCCTCGTTGTCAAAAGTCAGGCAAAAGTACTTTCCATTATGTGTAATAGTTTCCCAATGTTAAGTACACTTAAGCTTTTTGCAGTGAACACTTGCAATCCAAGGCCTCTGCTGCAGGTTATTCGAGCCAGGGTTCCTCTGCACATGGCTTCAATATCCTCCCCTCCATATGCCATGTGGTCTTTTAGCACTGCCTGGTAGAAGAGATACGGTTACTCAGAGGAAAGGTGGCCCACTGATTGCGCTTTTACAGTTTTAGGAGCTCTCAGATGCACTTCAGATGTGAAATCGCCTGCGCCCAAGCCTCTCCGCCTGACACTTCGAGCTCGCTGGTCCGTATGTTTCTTCACTTCTTGGCAGTAATCTGATGGAGAACATCAGATTGGCCTCAAGATCAGCTGGCAGTCTGACTTGGCTCAGTTTCGAGATAAAAGATTTAGGTTGTCCCCTTGTCTTATTTAGATTTGACAGAGCCCAGCTACTCCCATGCTTCCTTCCTACACCGATCCAACAGAAACGACAAGTCTAGCATCTGAAATAGCCACTGGGGATCTCTAGGCCTTCAGCGGCAGTCTAATGAGCTCTCTGGGAACTCACCGAAATCGCATTTTGAGTCATGGTGCTCATTGTGTGTCAAGAAAGTAAGCTTTCGTCTCATTGCTAAGCTTTAGGACATTGTCCCACCAAGAGCTGCTTCTCTCATCTGAATTGGTTTTCCTCTGGGCTCAGTTTTTGAAATCTCCAAGTGAATCAATCTGCATCACTACAAACCAGATGAGAATGTTCTCTATGCCAAATGGTCAGGTGTGTGTGGGAGGTGGGTGTAAGCCAGGAAACGCAGGAAGAACGCCACTATCAAGGTGTTCTGAACTAATGCAGATGTCTGGGAGGAAAACGATATGTAGTTGGAGCAATGGCAGAGTAAGTGTTCACTCATAACCGTGGCGATACAAGAGAAAAACGACACCAGTAGAGTGTGGAACGTGCTTGGATGAAAATAAGAATGAAGCACTTGAAATGTGCTTCAGATACTTCCATGCGTAGGATATCTTGGAATGGATGTTAACCAGTATGTCCACTAGGGGGCACAGTGAAACATTTCCAGCACCAACAAACAAGGCAACTCAAGAATGCCTACCTAAATCTCTTGCTAAAAGTTCTACTGTTTTTAAAATGTGTTGCTCAAGCTATTCGCTAAAATGTCCCCGTATGAATTCTGGTGGTACTGCTCAATTTCATCCTTATCTGTAAGCTTTCAGAAAACATGCACAAAACACAAACCAAATGAATACAGAGTATGGACAGAAGGCTATATGTAATAGTAAGCATTACTGAGCAAAAAGTTGGTCTGGATGGATTACGTTCCCACCACAAACTGACTACTCAAGAGTTTGTTGGGCCCAGACCAAGACCACCACCTCTTATGGGTCTTGGTGAGCTTGTCTTGGTCTGTGCCAGAGTACAATTGCTGCACTCACACCCGCTCAAACGAATTGCACCGAAGGATAAGGCAAACCTAACTAGACTACAAAGGATGTGAAAAGCTGGAAATATCTTCTCCATCATTTAATCCATCTAGGGAGTTATTGCGACATGAGCCCTTGCAATTGGTCAGGTCTTCATGAACAGTTCAGATTAATTACCAACACAATTAGGCAGAGAATAAACCAATCCCGTTCTGATTTATGATAGCTGGAACCCATCTCATGAGTCTTCTGGAAGACCCAGATCAGTGGTGCCCGATTCCAGTCCTGGAGGCCCGGTGTCCAGCACAATTTGGTAGTTCCGCTCCTCAAACACACTCCCTAAAGCCGCAATTAAGAGGTGAGTTGAACCTAGCAGAGTTGAGCAGGGTAGTTACCCATCAGGGTAATTACTGCTGGACCTAGTCCCACCAGGACCAGAGTCGGACCCAGGCACCCATAGGGTGTACAGCTGTAGTGTATCCAGGTATCAGTCCATTGTTGGAGCAGCACCAAGCATGAATGTATTTCTCTTGCTACCTAGTGGGCAGTGGTCGCCTAGAACCTTACCCTTGGGATCTGAAGATTGCAGGTTCAAGTCCTCTTAGTCTTTACTGAGTTTCCCTTGAGCCAGGTACCATCCAGCTGCCCGTTGTAGATGGGTTAAATGACTTGTGGCGCACTGTGTTTATTTGAGTGTATTCAATGACAGTGCTACTCTCTTTGGATCAGATTTTGACAAGTTTAGCCAAAAGTAAAGGCTTTTTTCCTTAGCAGTGAATGGAAATCTGGTTTTGCCATAAAAACCAGTTGTTTTCTAAAATGGGCAATGTTTCAGAAAGTATTTAAGGTCCTCAAAAAGCCACAGAATTCTTCCCTTACAAATAGGCAAATTAACGAAAGCAGTGGAAGGCCACAAACTACTGCTGCCTTCATGAGGCCAAAGAAATCAAGCCATACAAATTCCCCTCATTAGCTTCATTGCATTGTGGAGGACTGGGGAAGACCTCGCTTTCCACTTCTCTAAACATTCCCAGCGTTTACATGAACTCAGAGGACGCGCTGAAAAATGTGACAGTTCCCCTCCTGAATTGCGAGTGTTAAATGAGCAGGAACAGTCTGGCTGATGTAAACAGCGAGGCCGAGCGACTTGGTCAGCAGCAGTAGCACGCCTTTTGTTTTCAATATCGTTGACGCGTGTTATTACATGTCCAAGCTGTTGCAGTGCACTTCGTCTGAACAGTAGCCAGGCGACGCGCGCTTCCAAACTTCTACGTTCCTTCTTCCTCCATTTCCAAGAGTTCTGTAACGAGTAGAACTCGAAACCAGACAAATTGAGGGAAAACTTTGACTGGAAGCACATTAGACATCCTGCTTGTCCATTCTTTCACTGGGGCAGAGTGTCAGCTCTTAATGAAGGTTTAGTGAGGGGGGGGGGGGGGGGGGGGGGGGGGGGGG
>JBBIGC010000145.1:21033933-21059562 GCA_037576955.1 Lepidarchus adonis
AGGGTCAGCTTTTACTGAAGGTGTAACAACCCCCCCCCCCCCCCCCAACCCCCCCAACCCAAGATTTTCCAGAGCGGGAGTGAAGCACTTTAGGGCTTGCAGGCCTTCCGTGCACAAGGCAGCTGTGTGATAGGTTTATCAGGAATTTACCTCGTACTCTGGGAGAATGTTAAGGATGAGGTCAGCCGTGCAACCTGTGGTTTCCAGTGGGTGCAACTCTGCAAGGCATGGTTGCTTTTGGGGTAAACCAGAAGCAGGCCAAGGCGGCTTGATTGCAGCATCTGAGAGATTCGACTTAAACACTTGGAACACTGTGTGGTGGGAAACGGGGCAGCTGAAATATCACTCCATCTCCAAGGAGCCTGCAAGCAATTAAAATATGGCTATTTTTTAATTTTGCAATTACCGTGATTGTATTTTTCTAAGGCCGCGAAATTGCAATTACCTAGAATAATGCCACAACAGTCTTCATGGAGTTATGTATTTCCTAACCACCCTCTCCCCCCTACCACCCCCAACATTTTCTCTGGTTCTCTGAGGCAGTGGAGCACATTGTTTCCTTACACGCTGCCAAGAAAATGAGGAACATTTGTGCTGAGAAGTGGAGAGGCTTGTAATGGGATGGGAGCTTGAAGGGTAAGCCAAGCCGAATATTCATCTTAACAGATTCGTTTTCACGCATACGTTCCCGCTCACTAATGCTTTATGGAAATGAAAACAGCAACCATCGCCCCTACAGCCAGATGAGAAACCTTGCGGCAGCGGAATTGCAATTCATTTACACACACTGACTCGCGGTGTACATAAACAAAATCACTCTTCCTAATGAGCTTTCCACTTGGAGCTTGGTATACCACGTCTTTGGGGTCCTAGCTCCTTCGTTGCTTAGAGCTTTTGGTCCAAGGTGGCTGAAGATTTGATCTATGGTCCCTCAAAGTGCATAATTAACACAATGCAAGGTGTTGTCATCGTCGAGTCTACCTTTAACTTGCAGAAGTGTACCCGATGGCCCACTTAAACAGGAAATCTTTTACGGTTAAAGTCTATTTTTTGAGGGAGACCTGGCTAAGAAAGGCATCGATAGAAAATTACAAGACAAAAATTAAACGTGGGCAATCAAAGCGTTGAAATTTCTCAGTGAGATCAAGTCATTAAGCTGCAATGTGTTCTGAAAATGATGCCATGTGTTTTAGGAAGAGATACTAGATCTCCAGAACCGGAATTGGGCACCTCTACTGTCGAGCATCCATTTAGATGAGCAAATGCTCAATGACAAAAGATAACACAAATAAGAAGGGAGAAAACTACAGTACTTGAGTTAAAGCAGAGTTTACACTTCACTGAGAGAGGGTTGGTGTAGCAAAGTGGGTAGGGTATTACTCAAAGAAGCATACAGAGGCTCCACTGCACCTCGGTCCCCCGTAGATACACAACTGACTTGAAAATGTATGAGGGCCAATACAATTCTGCAGCAACAGTAGAGTACCATGCTCTTTACCTGCTTGTGCTTTTGATTTAGGCCCAACTCTTTACAGATAAAACACACTGCCCTCCAGTTCAAATACTTTGGCCTCTAAAACATCAATGACATTACTGCCTGGATGAGTAGCTACAGCAGTGAGCCATATGGCTTCTGTCTGTCCTACACCTTTGGATAGATCACTACGGGCCCTCACTTTCTCGCACACATCAGACGTATGGGTGCTAATGGCTAGGCCGACGCATTTAGCCTTGATGTGCTTTTGTAGCCTCCCACACACTCCCTCTCCATAGACAAAGTTCTTATCGAGTTTCACGGCGAGCACTTCAAACGTTGTATATTTTCAGTGCAGAGAGGAATCGCCTTCAGCGCCTCGGTTCAGAGTGCAGGGTCAGGCCACTTTAGTTATGTTTAGATGAGATCCTGGTCGGGCTTGAGGAATTAGCCAGGCTAGACGATGGCCATCTTGCGGCGACCGGCTAAGGCTGCCCCTTTCCCAGAACTGTCTTATCGGTTCCACAGCCTAAGAGCTTCAAAGTTCTACCGTGTAGGCCATTGATCAACGCTGCCTCATCCCCGCTGGGGAGGGCCTTTCATTTGTTCAATGTATCGGGGCTAGAATGAGTCACCGAGCTGATGGAAGGGCTCCCCGGATAGCTGTCATAGCGCAGCAATGGAAAAGTAGTATTCCACCGCCGAGCCACGGCCTGTCAGATCCGTTACAGGAGCCACAGTGATGGGTTCACCCAGAGAGTCACAGGGGATTGTTCGCCTTGGTTCCCCTTTCAGCTCCTCGATGCAGGCCAATGTGGGCCAAACAACAAAGCGGCGGATGCTAGCTTCAAGCACAAGACTCCTTTATTCCACACTGCCTCTACAAACACAGCAAAAGGCAACATTCATCACATTTATATCTCAGATTCTCATGATATACTGGACTTGGCAGCATGTGCGTTAAAAGGTCAATAGTTCTGCCATGCGTCCAGACAGCTATTGTGGAATGATAATCAGATTTAGACAGATCCCTTGTGCTTTTGCTGGAGATAATAGTCCTTACAGAGAGGCTTTTAGATCAAGACAATACCCAAGAGTTGCTCAAATCATCATAAATACCCCCCTGTAGGAAAGGGAAAGGGTATGGGATGTCTTTTGTACTTTGAGGTGGTCTTCAAAAACAATCAACAGCTGAAACAGGCAAGCTAACTTTCACTGCCCCCATGCATCAGTGAGCCTTGGGTGCCCATGACCCTCTGGGGACATAATGCAAACCTAGAGAACTTTAGCCATTACATGTCAAAGTAGCTTCCGCTCCCAGCAACTTCAAGAACTGACTGTTCACTTGCTGCTTCAAAACTCAATGTTATTTACAAGAAGCACTACAAAGAAATCCTTTCGCAAGAACATCTAACATATATGCCGTTCAGACAGCTCAGCCTACACCAATCACATCCCGTCTTTTAGGCCAATTTACTGGCATTCCACAGTAATGGAAGTATTTGAAGTTACTCAGAATCGGCATATATTTTGGTCTGATTAGTGCGGTCAGTATTTTCATCTACAGATACAATCATTTCTGTATTGCATTCCTGAGACTGAAGCACAGTGAAACAATTGCCTTTTGCAGGAATGTACAATGTAGTGAAAGTCAAACTTTGAACACATGCCAAAGTCTTGTTCCTGGTCATGCAAATGTATGCAAAATGGGGCTCTTATACTTAACTGAGCAAGTATTGGCTCCATTTCCATCTCCACTGCCAGACATTAAATTTTTGCAACCAGGCAACTTTCTTAGCCATAGGCAATATACATGTTAGTTTTTGAGAAACATCGTCTGGAGGGAGGTGGGGGCTGATTGGTTAGGTGGACAGCCAAAGCTGAAACAGTATGCTCTAGTTTCAGGGGCACCTGACTAAACGCAGGCCATTGTGAGGAAAAAAAAAAAAAATTAAAAATAAAAAAAAAGGATAAAAAATAAATTGGAGAAAATGGAAAAGAAAGACTAAGAAAAGAGAAGAGATGCATTACAGTGCCTGACTGTGTTTGAGATCAGTTTTACAGGTCACAGTGCCCCAGCACAACCAGTGCAGCTAGACTCCTTCAGCTACATCAGCACCATGCTGCTCTCCAGACAGTGGAGATGATGGCTGTTGACAGGGTGTGTAGGTCTAATAGGATAAAGCTAGAAAAATGTTCATTATAAATGTTAAAGCTCAGTAACCCTTAAACATTTCTTTCTTAGAGAACCAGAATGATCTTTATAAATACAATATTGTTATGTAGAAAGAAAGAAAAAAAACATGAAAAATGTTCACACAAAATGTTCAAAAGTTGTTGAAAATTCAGTGATGCCTTATGTAAGAGAGTTAAAAATCATCCAAAATATCCATAGCAAAGTTAAGCATCTCTGAATGAACCAAATGAGTAAACAAATGTAACATTTTTGCATAACACTAAACACATTTCCCATTTTGAAATCTGAGGCTGTGATGACATTTGTAAGATCCTGTGAGTGTGTAAAAGTGCCAGTATCCTCCCTTTCAATAACTTATACATATTTTAGCACAATATAAGTAGCAGTCCCCAACCTTTTTTGTGCCACGGACCGGTTTAATGTCAGACAATATTTTCACTTTTTTTTTTAAGGTGCTGCGGAAAAACAAAAAAAAAATTATACAACCAACACAAAAACTGTGGTATTTTGTAAATATAATAAATGAAAATCCACTGTGTAATTATGTAACTTTATTAGCAGTGTTCTCCTGAAATGTGCCAATAACATCCTCGTCTCTGCCGCTAATGTGCTCTGTTCACTATGGTAACGCATAAACATTTCATTCAAAATAAATTTTCAGTGCTGTTGCAATATCAGGGTTTTCTGCCATGATTTTCATCCAGAATACCGTCAAAGTTCATGTCTCGGAACATAACTGCTATGGACCGAGATCTTTTTTTTTTTCTAATTCTTTTTTAAGTTTACATTTTGTGTGGTTTGGTACAAAATGCTCCATGGTGCGGTACCGGTTCAGCGGCCCGGTGATTGGAGACCACTGCTCTAAAGGCTCCGCCCTCTTGACAATCACTGAGGAGAAAATGAATATCATTTAATCATCTTCATCAACCTGCAACACAGTTACTGAAAGACACAGTTTATGGCAACGAAACGGCATCAGAAATGTTTGACCACTGACAAACGTCTTATTCCATCAAGCTTCAGCCGTCAAAGGCCACTGTATACAAAGCTGAAGTCATTTTGGCTTAGCGAGGATCCAATTGAAATAAACCTCAATATATCACTATACTGGCACATGTCTATGAACAGAAATACTTTAGGGGTTGCGATTTAGCCTTAGGAATGTTGCCCTACAGTAAAGTTTTCACAATAAAAGTTCATATTGTGTACATTTTACCATCAGAGCTGACATAATTCAATGCAGATGTTCAGTAGATGAATTGAATATGAATTCAATGACGCTAAATGTTAGGTTGAATGTAATCAAGACTAAAATATAATCCTGGTCTAACCTTAATCTCTGTATAATATTAAAACTATAGAATATGGCCAAAAGATTCCGCTTATTGCAAGAAATTTGAGAATTACAACATAAAATAAATCCAATAAAGCTTAAAATAAACCACCAATTTATAAATTAACACAGAGAACTAGAGCTTAAGACTGAAACTCTCCTACGCTCAACTGTGGAGTTTTATTAACACCAGAGAATTTGAGCTTAATGTCCGAGCATTAAAGTTTAAAACCTAAGAACTAGAATTAACAATTGATAATTAGACCTTAAAATAAGCCAATAACTACAGGTTAATTGGTAAGAACCAAAGCCTAAGACCTAAAACCAAAACAAAGCCCAAACCTAACTGAGCTTCACCTGACAGATTTGGAAGTTTTTTGTGTCTTAACACCTAATTTAAAAAAGTTTATTGTACAAGACCTACAGCTTAAAATAAACCCAACTACTACAGCTAAACATTTAAAACATAAAATGAGCCAGAAGAGAACCACAGTCTAAGAAAACCTAACATCCCAAGCATAAATCTTGAATTTCCCCATTTGAGTTCATCAGAGCATCTATAGATAATCTATAGGGAATTTAAGATAAAATTGACTCGACAAAACATGAAACCTTTCTAGCCCCAGCAGTGTATTTACAGTTTCACTGTGCAGAGATACCACAGTGTTTGACACATTTCAGTATCACATTTATGGAAAACCCCACTGAAATGACTGAAATGTTCATTAGCCAAACACTGGCTCACTTGCTGCGGTTGCTTTGATGTGGGTAACGCAAACTTCACAGTACATTTGTTCTACAGCATTGTAACATGACTTTTTCGTTGTGTGGGACGCCCTGGTGTGTGTGTGTGAGAGAGTGAGAGAGGGAGGAGAGAGATGTACTTATGGAGTGAGTGTAGAATGTAAATCTGTATAAACAAAAAAGCTGAGAGCAAAGATCATTGTTTATCTGCTTTAATGTTGAACTTTTTTTAAACTTTGTTTCTTCAAGAGCTAGAACCTGTTAGAAAGTTCACTGCTCAGCATTGTAGACACATGTGGGTGGAGCTACACGGCAGTTGGATGTAGTCAGTGGTATACATATACAAATATCACCAGAATATCATGATGGTCAAAAAAGTCGGAGGAGAGCAAGTACATACAAAAAAGCCTTAACCAGGAGACACGTGGAAGCACTGAACCCTCCTGACCCAATGACGACATCCTGAATATTTTTGCTGAAGGGATATTTGCTTCAAAAAGCCGTGGTGTCACAATGAATGTACCTTGGTGTGGTCTGCAGCTGGTGACCTGAACAAGCAGCATTTGAGAAGCGGAAGAAATCAAACATAACACACTGTCCAGGCTCTAAAAACAGCTGTCTGATTAAGCGCCACATTTCTGCACGTGTTTCATATCTTTGCAAATGTGTAACCGAGTTGAGAGTGTCTTTGAGAGGACAGAAGGCTACCACTAAGCATTACTGCAGAATGAGAAGGATTTCTCTAAAAGCTAATGAAGACCAGGGGTTTCATTTATAAAATGTTGAACACACAAAACAATACCTAAAAGATGCGTTAACCTCTTCTTCAACCTATAGCAACAAATTTGACAGCAGAATATGCATATACAGTGGAGGAAATTATTTGACCCCCTCGCTGATTTTGTAAGTTGGCCCACTGATAAAGAAATCTACCATTTTTGCCAATGAACACCTGGATGATTTAGAGAGAGTGCTTGGGAGAAGGTTCTATGTTCAGATGATACCAAAAAATCAAGCTCTTTGGCCTCTACTCAACTCGAGCAAATGCTGACCATGACCCAAAGAACACCATCCCCACTGTCAAGCATGGAGGTGGAAACATTATGCTTTGGGTGGGTTTTCACTGCTAAGGGAACAGGACAACTTCAACGCATCGACAGGAGGATGGATGGGGCCATGTACCATAAGTAACGTTTTCCTTCCCTCTGCCAGGACTCTGATAATGGGTGGTGTATGGGTCTTCCATTACGACAATGACCCAAAGCAAACAGCCAAGGCAACAAAGGAGTGGCTCAAGAAGAAGTGCATTAAGGTCATGGAGTGGCCTAGTCAGTCTCCAGACCTTAATCCCATAGAAAACATGTGGAGGGAGCTGAAGCTTCGAGTGGCCAAGCGACAGCCTCGAAACCTTAATGATTTAGAGCTGATCTGCAAAGAGGGGTGGACCGACATTCCTCCTGCTATGTGCACAAACCTGGTCATTAACTACAAGAAACGTCTGACCTCTGTGTCAACAAGGGTTTTGCCACCAAGTACTAAGTCTTGTTTTGCTTAGCGATCAAATACTTATTTCACTCAATGAAATGCAAATCCTTTCCTTGCAACTGGCTGTTACCAGCAGGAATTGTTCATTTGTTTTAAAAGGTTATTTAGGAAATACAAGAAGAATCTGTGTTTAATTGTATTGTAGGTCTGGGCCATCATAACCATCATTAAGCTTAATAATACCTGTGGTTTTGGATGGGATTATTAAAAAGACTAGACACATTAATTTCCCTTACACTATGAGAGAACAGGCCAACATCAAAGTCTACTTTCCCCAAATGTAATCCATGCAGTTCACTGCACTCATATTGCAATAAGTGCTCCATATGAAAATGAATTTATTTATGCAAAATAGAAAAAGAACATGTGCAATGTGTTTGCAAGATGGCCTGGCTTCTTGTTAAGGCAATAAAAACACATTTCAAACTGTTCATTGTTCATGTATTGAATTGTTTCTCTTATAAAATCATGTGACAACATCGACACTCACACCGACTTCTTGCCCCCAAAAGCACAGTGGGGGAATAAAAAAAAAGAAAACAAAAATTAAAATAAATAAATAAATAGCAATAACAGTCCTAATGCGGGAAAATTTTAAATATGGATAAAGTAATTTGCATTTACCATGTTTGGTTGAACGCAGGCATGTAGTGTGATTTATAAAAGTGTATTTATACATGTGCATGTTTTTAGAAATCGGACATTCTTGCATGTGTCATTTTCAACTTTTGAGCGCATGTGCACTTTTACAGCAAGTTCTATGCAAAGTTTTGTAAATGAGATCCCAAGTGTTGATGGAGCTCACCCTTGCAGCCTCTGAAGGTACTGTATGGAAATGTTGTAAGTTGCTATGAAAATGAACAAATGCTCAATGAAATAATGGAACTGAAGATGACTACAAAAATGCTCCCGTCGTTTTCAAACTTTGCACTTCGGTTCAGTATCCTGTAATTCGTTTAAACATCTGACTGCGATTGGTCCTAAACACGTCCTTGTTTGTTCCAAGACCTCCCTCTGACTGCGATTAGGACCAGCCACTTCCTCATTTGATGCAATACCTCCAGCGAATGCAAATTTGCGTTTGTTCTGAAACCTCCCCCTGACTACAATTGGTTCAATCACCTCCTCATTTGTTACGAGGCTATTGGCCCTACCACCTCCATGTTTAATGAAATATGTCCCCAGAAGGTAAATTTGTTCCTTGTGTGATCCAGACATACCCTTTTGAAACAAATGACGTGGCGATCAAGGACAACCAATTGTTGTCAAGACACCCTGATGGCAATCAACCTACAAGTCATGTCATTGTCTCTGCAGTTCCAGTCTACAGATGGTCCTCAACTTACAAAAGCATGTGGTTGCCCCAAACCCCATTTTTATTTATTCATTTTAAATAAATGGTCTGAAAAGTGAAAGTATCTATAATAAAACGCTCCGAAAAGTGCAATACAGAGCCGCGGGTGGACTGAGAGGAATGGCCCCAAGGCAAATGTAAGGGGGTTTCGACTTGTGTCTAAATTCAACTTAAGACACACGATGAGGAATGGAACCATTCATATGACGGCCTTCTCCGAAGAAGGGCCACTTCAAGCAGACATAAGTCAAGGACTCCCTGTACACGACAGTGGCACTGAAGTCACCAAAATAAAGCGGTTCAGGTTAGTCATGGGCAGGCACCAACGAGAACTGCAGGACTGGAAATGTGCCAAATGGTAAAACAAGCATTTGCAGGGCAAAATAATAGTATCTTTACCCATGGTTCTCCACAGCCTACATCAGGGGAGCTCAAGTCTGGTCCTGGAGATCCACCATCCTGCAGACTTCAACCCTAGTCTAACACACCTGATCCTGATGATTAAGGCCCTCAGGGATGTCTGAGTACAAGAACCAGGTGTGATGGATCTGAACTCCCTGCTGTGGTAGCTCTCCAGGACCAGAGGCCTACACTGCTCTGCTCACCACAGCCTGCTGCCCTCTGCCTGAACTGGCCTTGGTCCACGAAAAACAAATCCTCTTACCCCAGTCGGAGATCACCTCTCACCCCGACATTACCATCTCAATGGGCTGACCTCCTCCTGGCCTCTGTACCTTTAATCACCACAGCAAGGAAAACCATTACAACTGCAAAATATCTGTAATTGTGTGCAGCCACTTAAGCCGCACTACATGGAGGGATGTGTACGAGAATGGAATGTGGTGCAATTGCGGCGTTTAGAGCACTTGCCCAATTTTGTCTTGGTTAAACACGATCAAGACCATTATTCTCTGTCTGTTTACACTCCATTCCTCGCAGATTCGAGTCTGGCAGCGATACATCATTGGGCCTCGGTTAACGATGACCTATATGTAGTAATGCCGCATTTGGCCCAGCGTTGGGCATACACATGGTTCAGGCCTACTAACGCAACCCGAGGGTCCCGGCGACATATTTCAAAGGGAGTTATGCCCCTGATAACAACCCTCTGTCATGTTATACTGAAAGCTAAATAGAGCAGCTGATGCACAGGCGTACGGACTCTGTTGTTTTAACAATATGCCGGACCTCTGTGTTTTCAGAACAAACATCTCTCCATCTTCGCAGGTTCCCAAGCTATTTAGGTGGAGGGGGTGGGATAAAGAAAACAGTGCAACATCAAATGCTTGGTTCAAATGCCATTTCTCTTAGTGGCGCTGGGCTGCTCCTAGAAAATCTGAGTGTTTCAGGAGGACTTTCCAGAACCCCGTCACCCGTCCAGAAACCTCAAAACGTTATGGTCCAAATTGATCCTCTTGTTCCTTAAACAAACGTGGTTTATTAGCTCAACACTGTCTCCAATAGGCTTAGCAACATTAAGGGATCACTCAGTCATTACTACAGTGTTTCCATTTCTCAAGCAGGTTGCCTCAGCGATGGTTGTGATGGGATGTTGCGTGTTTGCCACTCTGTGAAAAAATGCTTTGGAAATCCAGGAAGGAGTCACGGACTGTGTGTTTGTGAGAGAACAAGCTGCTCTGGGAGGTAAAAAAAAAAAAAGAAAGAAAGAAGGTTCGGGTTTGGGCCAGAGCAACATCTGCCTCAGATCAAAGCCGGATCCCTCTGTTCCTCCCCCCGCTCCTCCGAACATCAGCTCCGACGAGACCGTTTTGTTGCCGAGCGCGAGAGACATACGGTAAATGTTTTTTAAACCCTGCTGCATTCGTGTGGTGGGCTGGGAAAACCAAGATGGGTGTTTGTTTGGAGGCAGGAAGGGAAGAACACAAAGGACCGCACTGAGACCAGGGTGGCTCGGCCTCCTAAGCAGGTGTGCGCCGGAGAACCCGTGGGCGGATGGTCTGCATTTGGAACGTTTACAGGACAGATCTCACAGGCGAAACCGAAGCTGATTAGAGTCGGATACACGTCCCCAGACTGGCTCAGAGGATCCGGTCTCAGCACATCCTGAACGTCCTCCCACTTTCGTATTTGGAAGGCTTCATCCCACCCAAACATACCCAAAGTCGAGGTTAGGTCACTTCCATAGGACATGATGTCAGCAAAGTTGCATTCCTAGAAAGCGGGTCTCTATAGGGTCCAGCTCTGGTCCTGGAAGGCCAGTTTGAAAATTTCCCCGATCAAGCACACCTGGTTCAATTCCCCCAATCACCAGGTGTGTGTTTGAGGAGGGGAACTAACAAAATATCTGGGTGGTCAAGTTATGTAGAATATTACATAATGATTAAAGCCCATCGTCCAACCCACCAAGTGTGATTTTACAGTAACGTTAGCGATTAGCCTAGCTTTCAATGCTAAAATGGAGTGTTTGTTCATTAACTTAGATAAGCACTCCAGATTTCGTACACTCAAACCCTGGTTGTCCACTAGCAAAATACTGTACGTTTTGCAAAGTCATAAGATCCCTCCGCCTGCAAATCAGTCACAACATTAAGACCACTGCCAGATGAAGTGAATATTTTAGTTTTTTTACTACAGTGGCACCAGTCAGACGGGTGGGATCTATTAAGCAGCAAGTAAACAGTCAGTTCTTGAAGTTAAAGTGCTGGAAGCAGGAGCGCTGATCTTTTCCAGGTCTGCAGTAGTTACGTACAAACAGTGATCCAAGGCACCCAAGGCTCGCTGATGCATGTGTGGTCAGTGCCAGAGGTGGTCTTAAATGTTATGGCTGATGTGTCTTTGCTAAGAGGAGACAGCGGTGCTGGATTATGACAGCCTCACACAAAAGTGAAACATTTTTCACCTCGGAGGCTGGAAAAAAAATGTGGAAACTGAGATCCAGGCTGATAATCCAGGGTGGTAATGGGGAAAGTGGGCTGATAGCAATCACTGCATGGCTCTGCCATTAGGATTTTACACGCTGCCGTGTGCATTGTTCCTTCATTGAGAGCAACTGCGTATGCAAGCGTGACTAATCGTGAAATGTCTTAAAACTGCAACTGTGGTGGACTGGGAGCCGAGTGTAGCGCGGTGAGGCGAGGCAATGGTCGCCAGAGTCGTTCATGGTACATTTTCATCAAGTTAAGATTAGAGACAGGGGTCACGAAAAGACTCCATGCTGAAATTCTTGTGAAATACTGAAAGCAGGAAGAAGGAGAAAGAGAAAAAAAAAAAAATAGGACCACACAGACAGAGCAGGGTCTCGGGATTTGGATACAGCTCCTATGTCCGCTTGTTGTGGGCCTGCTCCGGAGAAGGCCGTCATTAAGCATCAGGACCTGCACTTAGCGCCGGTATTAAAGTCCTGCACCAATCTTACAAGTAGTATTTGACCCGTAGCTTCACATAAAAGACGAGTGGAGAAACTACATTAAGAACCAACCCTTTCTTTTAAGCAGGAGATATTACGGTCAGAATTTGGTGGAGAGTATTCGCTGGGTGGACGACCTCCACATTTATTCTGCTGAATTCCCAAGCCCTCTTCTCCATCCATCAGTGAAGTGATAGTGACCATCGTGTCCACACCTCAAACACACAGTGCACCAGTAAAATGTGACACCTGTGTTGAACTCCTCCACATGTGGAGCAGCGGGCAGGGGGACGGTACCTTGCTCGAGAGTACCTCAGTGGAAACTGGGCAGGGACTTGCACCTGCGACCCTCTGACCACCAAAGTCCAAACCCTCTCTTAAAGCCAGAACTCTGGTATGAGGATCGAGGATGCTACTGCTGAGCCTTAGATGGAATTTAGGCCAAGAGCAACACCATGGAAGAAGAGAAATTGATCTCCATTGAGAACAAGTTCACATACCTGTACTTTAGATGTTCCTGGTCCAAAATGGTTTTGCAGGCTCCATTGGAGAGGTTGGAGTTAAGGGAGAGCAAGGAGGCCAAGGTAGGAAGGTTGGCCACCTATACCAATGGGCGATTTGACTTTATAACACTTCACATTCAACAGGAAAGTCTGAGTCTCATTACAATATTGCTTCGGTTTCTCATTTTTTGGAGAAATTGGGTCCACTTGATTTCTCTTAAGCTGTGATCATAAACACATCAAAACAATTTGTTCATTTCAGTGAGCTGAGTCACTTCACGCCCACTCGCTTGCAAGTGCATTTGTCCAAATGTTAACCTTAATAAAAGCTTAGCTTCTCCAAATGTCATGAGTTTTGTTTTTTTTAAACCAGCATTCAAATCAGCCATAACATTAAGACCACTGCCAGGAACATTGACGATCTTGTTACTTCATTACAATGACACTTGTTGGAGCGGGTGGGCTACAGTATACTAGCCAGCAAATGAACAGTCAGTTCTAGAAGTAGATGTGCTGGAAGCAGGAGCAGGTCTTGGAGTGCTAGTAGCTACCAAAAGTAATCCAAGGAATGGACATCTGGCTACCAAGGCTCATCGATGCATGTGGGGAGCTCCTGTTGTATAGAGAGTTAATGCTATTCTGATAGAAAGTGGTCAGAACCCACAGTGCACCACAGTCAGAACTGTTTCAGCAGCAGGAGGTGGCCCATACTCCTTATTAGGCAGGTGATCTTAAATGTTATGGTTGATCAGTTATGGATGATTCAGTGCCATAAAGGATGAACTAACTCCAGTTCGCTAGGAGGTGCGCATATGTACATGAGTGGTTCTTCGAGCATTTGTGCCTCTACATATATGGGGTCGTTAGCATGCTAACCATGGAAGACCCTTTTTAGGCTGTGCAGTAAAAAGTATTCACTTTATAACGAGAATCTCATTAAAATAGTCCTCGATCACGGCCCGGCATTAACAATGTCAACCCTGACGCTCTCTGCAGTCGCCTCAATTTCAGAATAATGGTGCTGCAAGCAACTGAAACTGCGCAATTAGTGAAGCAAACAGAATTAATCTCCATTCGGCAGCCATGAGAGAGGCAAGCGGTCACTGTATTTACACAAAGTCCGTTGTTTCTGGAATAAAAATGCTACCAAACTTCTCAATTTGGAAGCCCGCAGACGGTGATGAAACCTGGTGTTATTCTGAGTGCAGGGCCACCATTTACAATGATTGATGACAATACGGGGCTTGTGGACCATGTGCTTATTTACTGGGCCCACAATTTGCATCATGATGGACGTGGGGTTATTTTTGTACGCGCTAATGGCCGGGCTTCGCATCGCGCAACCTTTCCAGAGTTTTGCGCACAAGGCCGGGGACTTCTGAGGTTAAACATGCAGGACTGTGGCCTCCCCCCACCTCCCCTCCAAGTCACTGAGCATATTCACCTTGTCGAACCACTTGTTTTCTTTGGAGCGAAGAGCTGCATTCATTTTCCGCAGATGAATGCACATGTGCACTTCGACTAGTTAATTCTTCCGAACGCTTGGCAGAAGGAGCAGTGCGATCTTATGAATCCCAATGCCAAATGGCAAAATGGTGCGACCCGTTCCCAATTGGTCTTGCAATGACGGCAGCGTCTGCACCATCCCCATCCATGGACAAAGGTCAAATCGGACTGGACCACTTGCGCCGTTTCACTCTTCTCTTGTTCGTCTACTCAAAACATACAGAACTGGGTGGACTCCGTGCCGGGCCTTTCGTTTGAAGGATGATAAATCCATTTTTATCCAATAATTCAATTTCCTAGGGCCGTTTCCTGGAAACCTGACCTGTTTCAGGTGGTGTTGAGCCGTTTTCCTCACTTGTCACCACCGCCATTATAATTACACATTCCCACCCTCCCTCTCGCTCTCGCTCATAAAGCTGTGGAAGGATCGGAAGGTCAGCAGGGGAGAAAGAATAACAACCCAGTTAAAAGTCACATTCACAAGCACTGGATCTTCTACAGACATCACTAATCAGCTGAAGTATAAATAGGGCCGTCATGGAGGGGCACAGGGATTTAGGAAAACCCCTGAATCACATACAGCACAAGTCCAGCGGCTTTAAAAGATTCCTCTTCCCTCGATTCCTTCACTCCCAGGCCGAAACTACTGCCAAAGATTTGATTCGACATTTATTTCATGACAAAATAAGGACAATGCATGCAATGTTGCGCGATAGTATTTATACCCCAGCTTCACCATTACCTGATTTGCAATAATTGCTGCAGCGCCCCCCTGTGGTTGAAATGTACTGGTCACATGATGTACGACAGAAACACAAAACGGTCATAAGCAGACTAGACCATTAAAATGTCTGCCCACTGATGACCGCACCCATATCTAGATGAAGACACAAACCTTCTCATCATTCGCCAAGCTGATGTTCGTGACGTTTGACTCACTGGAATCGATAGTTCTCTCCTCTGGGTGGTGCTACTCGACTGAGAGGAGATGATTTGGGTGAAAGCTGAAGATGAACTTTGCAACAGGTAGATGCATAAAAAGCTCGACTGAGAGCTTTTTATGAGAGCCACATTTAAATCTAAAGTCCGAGTTTGGCTTTTAGAACATTGCTGGAACAGTGTGTGGATCATTTTGTGACAGACGTATCTCTGTGCATCTCTTTCCTGCAATTCTTTCATAGCGATTGGATGACACTACCAGCAAGTCATCAACTTGAGTAAACACACACTGTTGGAGAGCTGCTCTACACCATGCAGGCTTAGGAGGAGGAGATGGAGATTGAAATCAATCCAGGTGTTGACCACCTAATAACCATAAGAGGGCGGGGCTAACGCTGTAACCGCTCACAGTGACGCACTTTCCTCTTTGGTACAGGGCCAGAGGCGCAACCTTTTGCTCATCACGTGTCTTGGGTGCCCAAGACCATGAACATTTTTGGTAGGTGGTTCTTCCCTGGAATTCTCCAGACCTGTGGTTTTGGAGATGCTCTACCCATCCAGAGCCTTATGCTCCTGTTTCCAGCACATCAACAGGTGCTATTGTAATGAAATAACCTCTTCATCTACCAGTGCTTATATGACTGACTGGAGTTTTTGAGGGAACTAGACTCAGAACTCAGAGCTGGTTTGATCTGTCTGAAGGAAAGTCCTGCCCTGAAAGCCCGAGGTGCATTTTACTGCGTCGTATCCACCGACAATTACATAATCCGACCACAGAAACCGCCTCACTTAATTCCACCCATTCATTCACAGCTTCACTAATACGGTTTTCTTTGAAAGGACGACGCTCTGGTCAGAGGGCAGTCATAAAACGAACGGCGCGGTCACGTTTAATCAATTAGAGCTCATAAAAAAGCAGAGAGCGGGCGCTCTGGGCCTGTCCCGGGGTTTGGGGGTTAAAAGGAGCCCGGACCAGCAGGAAAACCCCAAGCTGCTGAGCCTGCCAGCTTTAGGAGCGGATTACAGGAGGATTGGTTACTCCTTGGCTCCGTTTCACCTCCTCATCAACAAAACCTGTCAATTCGCTCGCTCACTCACACTTGCTCTCCCGCTCCCCTTCAGCTAGAGTTTCCATTCGCTAATCTGATGGGTCACCATGGAGATCCCCTGCCTATACAACTACAACCCCTTTTTTCTCCTCTCTCTTCTTCCACAGAGCCAACTCACTCACTGGCTCTGGCCGACAGTGTGGGTGATAAAGGCCAAAGCCCAACACCTGCCATCTCCTCTGTGAGCTTTTAAACAATGTTCTCAGTAGCACAACAATCAGCAACAACAATAAAACCACCAGCATGATATTGCATGTCCGAGCAACTTCCTACATCCATCAGTGAGCCTTGGGTGCCCATGACCCTTGCATCATGCCTGGAAAACTATCGCTTTGGAGATCACAATAAGGTCCTTGTCACTGAACTGCTTCTGGCACATCAACTCCAAGAACTGACCGTTTACATGCTGCCCAATATATTCCCTCCCTCAACAGGTGCCACTGTAATGAAATTATTTGAACGGTCAATGTTCAGTCGCCTCATTTTTTGGCCCAATATATGAAGTTTCAGTCAATAAACAATAATTGTGGATTAAAACGTTCATCCCGTGAGGCGCGTGTACTTTTCCCAATGACGTTTGAGCAGAGGCACGCACCCGCCTGCGCTGGACTGTATATGTTGTGAGGATGCGACGTAAAGCTCTGTTTGGGTGGGTGAGCGCTGTATTTGTAATATTTCAGGTGCAGTTTGTGCACATGGCGGGGCGTCGGCGTGCCGTTTTCCGTTAAACAGGAAATTCTGCGGCATGCCTATGTACCTGATGCAGATGCCATTGCTCCATCTCGTTCCAAGCTGTTAGAAAAGATGCAGATGATATCATGTGTGTACTTTTTTTCCATCGTTTGGTCACATTTCACCCGGTGTTTGCGAATGTGACTGGCAGCATAATGTGCGATGTAACGTTCGCAAAACAAATACGTAAGCGATGGCAGGCGCCACGCCCCGCGTGCGGCCCTCGAGCATGGGCCTCGACTCATGGCTTCCATGTGTGTCCTGCAAAAGCAGTGTTTAGCTCAGTCCTGCACGTTGTAGAAACATCCACTCTTGCGCTTCCTGTCTCCAATGGGAGCCAGGTGCCGTGCCCTATCGATCACGTTCCTGCAGCACAAACCAACAGCTTGTTCTTCTCACTTTCCAACCTCCTCCTTCCATCTCCCCCGAAGCTCCGGGGGACATTTTAAAATCTTTTTGCACATCGGTTGTCAGGAGGGATACTGGTTCCATTCCTGGTGGTGCCACAGCCATCCGCGAGTGGGATAATGCTCCTTCTCTCTGGGGGGTTGGTTGGTCCTTCCCCCGACAGTCACTCGGCATAACTCCTTTCCCTCAGATGCAGTGTCTCTCGATCACCGTAACATCTTTACAAATTGGCCACATGTTCGATATCGCTCAGACATACTGAAATTCACAGTTCAACTGTTCTACAGCACATGCACTCTCCCACTCTATCCACAGTAGTAGGGAGTCCCTTGCTGGAACTGCTCATTAACACAACGCAGCTTGGCCTGCCCGGATAACTCCGGTCACAAACGGACTATACATATTAACCATGAAGGAAAAATCTTTTACGTTATTGATAATTTTAATACGCAAAACTCACAATGACGAGATGTGAACCGGGAAATACAAAACCTGCCACAGTCATTGGTCAATTCAGCTGTGGACAAAAAAAAAAAAATGTTGATTTAGGAGCACTATAAGGTAGTGAACCCAACCTGAACACCACAGACCACTTTCGCTTCTGACAAATCTTCCCTGAACAAAAAGGAGTAACAGTGTTACAATCAACATAACCGAGTAATATAATAGGATATTAGAATAAATAATAAAATGGTAAAACACAGTAAAATCTTTCAATTTGCAACTTTATTAAAACATGACGGTAATAAAAATTGACAAAGCAAGAAAATGCAAAAGTCAATCCCATTGGTGATGTGCGTCTATATAAAACCTATACGCACTATTAGTTGTTCATGGAGCTATTTTGTTTGATCAAAATTATTGCCGAGGCCAGCTAAGCAACCCACTAGATATTGTGTGGACGCACAATTCTACACCCTTGCATTATTTGATCTTTCCACATTTTTCAAATTATATTTTCAGCTGTGTCATTTTTGTACTCATGCTGATAGTTAGTTAGTAGGATTTATTAATTGCTACACAAAAGTGTGGGGAATTGGACAAAGACACGGTCTGGTGCAAAGTGATCCTTGGCCTGGTACTGTGGGTTGGGGACCAGCGCTATAAAGAACCACTCTCCGCTATCTACATTGATGGCTCAACCATGGTGGTCTTCCAAAGAACCAAATTCCTTGGTGTCCCCCTGGTGGAGAACCTCACCTGGTCACTTAATACTAGTTCCAAAACCAAGAAAGTCCAGCATCTTCCCCACTTCCTATAGCTGAGGAAAGCCCGTCTCCAACCACATCCACAGAGGGACCCTTGACAGAGTCCTGATTGGCTGCATCACCGTCTGGCTTGGGAATTGTAGAAATGGATCGCAAGAGCCTGTAGCCAATTGTGAGGTCATCAGAGAAGATTACTGGAGCCGCTCACCTTTTGATCATGGATTTTTTTTTACCACATGTTGCATCCGCAAAGCTATCGATACATTTTTCAGTTAAATGTTATATCTATACCTTTTTTTTTTTTACAACGTCACAAAGCAGCTCGATAGCCCCTAATGAGCAAGCAGAGGATGACAGAGGTGAGGAAGAACTCCCTAATTTGGAGGATGAAACCATGTGAGGATCCAAGAGAAAACCCATCCTCTTCTGGTCGAGCTAATAATGAAAAACGGCCTCCGTTTGTGAAAGTGGTATTAGTCAAGGTCTAGAACTTGATTGGCTAGGAGGTAGGCAGCAAGAGGAGCATGTGAAGGTGGCCTGTGGTAGTCAGACTACTGTGAAGATACATGAAGATGAGGTCCCACTGATGGACAGTCTGCTGGAAAGGTATGGAAGCATTCGGGCCTCCACTACCAGGCAGAAAACTAAACCACTCAAAGACTGATGGTCATTACATGCTCCCACTGAGATGAGGCAATGTTAGACCTTCTGACTGGAGGATCACGGGTTCAAATCCCAGACTTGAGCAACGTACCCTCCCCAGGTGCTACCCACAGCTCCTACACGTATGTGGAGAAACATTGTTTCTAACTTGACCTCCATGGAACTTTTCCCCCAAACTGGTTCCTTTTTACCCCATTGGCAAGTTAGCATCACCAGGATGCTAGAATCTAGAACCGTCCCCAAAAAGAAAGTCAGTTTAGCAAACTATCCCTTTAAAACACTGAGGCAGAGGGTCAGCTCAGACTCATTTCCACACCTCCGTCTGTCGCTCCCTCGCTTTATCCTTTATCTCTTAAGCCTTTACACTTTTCCTCTCCTGCACTTCACAGCAATCCTTCTTTCTCTCTCGCCCTCCCTCACTTGCTCCAGCCACCAGCTGCAGATGTGTTTGGGGGTAAGGAGGGGGCTCCCATTCCTCTAAACAGCCCCAAGATAAAACAGTGTTTATTATTAGAGCGGGGTGGTGGTGGTGGGGGGGGGAGGTGTTCAGGTCTCAGTAGTAAAAGCAGGTGGTACAACCAGAAACGACAGAACGAAAGAGACGAGAGATGAAGGGGGAGAAAAGGGAAATAGTGGATGCAAAGAATTACAGCAGAGAGAGAGAGAGACAGACAATAAGGAAAGAGAAATAAGAAGACAGTGACATGGATGTAAAGAAGAGGAGAGAGAAAAAGGGAAGAGAGAAATAAAAACCTTACAGACTTCTGTACGGGTGACCCCATAACCCCAACACCAGTTTCTCCCAGAGGTCATTTCTCTTTAGGGCATAAAAGCTGTGGGCGGGATTTGTCGCCCCCCTGTGGGCTGAGGCCCAAACTACAAGCCGAAGCCGCCCGGCTCCTGAGGGTGTGTGGAAGTCTGAGGACAGAACCATTTCAGCATCAGGTCTGCGACACTGCAGCAGCACATCTTCCCGAAACTAACGGCAGAGCGAGCACTGAAGATGGAGCCAACACATGACCTCACCCCAGCAGTCGGCTGTTCCAGTGCAACAGAAGAGAGTAAATAAACACCATCGCTCCGGCTGTTTCGGTGGGAACGGGAGGAGGCGAAGGCCGTACTAACGCCGCTGTTCAGGAGGCCTCATCTATCAGAGCGGCACAAGCTGCAAAAATAGAGGGGAGTTGATGTTGGAACGGAGGAGAGAAACATGCGGACAGGTGTAACGTTGCGTCAGGGGGGCTCAAGATGACGGCATGTGAAGTTCTCTCAAGCTTAATTTCTCAGTCTGGCCTATTTTTACCCAAACCTGCCATTGAGGAGTTAAAGGAGTAGTTTGCAGGGTGAGGTTATAGTGCCCGTAATTAGCATGTAGCCAACACAAACACCCGTTTCTCACAAAAAGGGACGAAGGAATACATATAATGTATTTAGGCTAAGCTTAAAAATTGCATTAGCGGCTGGATTTTCATTTGCTAGTTTTCAATGGGAAAGAACCACACAGTTCCAATTGCTAACTTCCCATGACTACCAAAAGTAGCGTCGCATTGGTCATCTCATTCAGCTAGTTAGCCACCATGCTTGCTAGCAGATTGGATTCAACTACGTACATCATTGGACAAGTACTAAAAATGCAAGTGGTGTCTAGAAGTTCAAGTTAGCTCTTATAGTGCAATTTAGGCAGAAATTTTTTTAAATGCTCTTGCAATTATGTATACAGCAGTATGAATATAGGGGTATAGATGGCATAATTATTTGTGAAACAAATATGCTTTGTGCTGGTGCACAGTCATGTTGGAACAGAAAGGGGCCATCCCCAAACGGTTTCCACAAACTTGGGAGCATGAAATTGTCCAAAATCTCTTGGAGCTGAAGCATTAAGAGTTCCTTTTACTGGAAGTAAGGGGCCAAGACTAGCTCCTGAAAAACCACCCCACACCATAATTCCCCCTCCACCAAACTTTACACTTGGCATAATGCAGTCAGACAAGTACCGTTCTCCTGGCAACATCCAAATCCAGACTCGCCCATCAGATTGCCAGATGGAGAACTGTGATTGGTCACTCCACCAGAGTCCAGTGGTGGTGCTTTACACCACTGCATCCCGTGCTTTGCACTTGATACAGGGCTTAGATGCAACAGTTCAGCCATGGAAACCCAGTCCATGAAGCTGATCTGAAGGCCAAATGAAGTTTGGAGGTCTGTAGCGATTGACTTGTCATTTTACATGGCTGAACACGTTCATGAGTTGCTGTCGCTGCCACTTTGTTATAACACCACTGACCGTCGACTGAGGAATATTAAGTAGTGAGAAAATTTAAAGACGAGATTTGTTGCACAGGTGGCTCCCATCACGGTACCACACTGGAATTCACTGAGCTCCTGAGAGCAACCTGTTCCTTCAGTAATGTGTGTAGAAGCATCTGCTTCCTAGGTGCTTGAAGTTCTACACCTGTGGCCATGAAATGTGATTGGAAGAACTGCATTTAATTAGATCAATTAGTGAATACTTTTGGCAATATAGTGCAATTCATTTGCAGTTACACTAGAATGTACACATGCAAACACAACACATACTGTACTCCACTGTATTAGCGGTGTAGCTAATGTCAGTTCAGTTGACATTTCCAATTAAAAAACAAAATGTCAATCATCGTCAATGACCTTAATCTCCTTGGCACAAGCAGCCACTTTAGGAGTAATGGTTCTCCGACTCTCAGTGAACAGAACATTCCCGCTACACTACTGTGGAGGGGTTCAAGGTCACGTTTCTATGTAGTGCTTTGTGTGGTGGTCTGTTCAAAATGAACAGCACTTTCATACAGCAAGGGTGGAGGGTTTACAAGGGTTCCGTCCAACAGAACTCATCTCATGCCCAGCAAGTCGTTAGGTGCTGTACAGACCTTACCTTCAGCTGGAAGAGAGAAGAATGAGAAATACAGTGTCACCAGCAGAGCAACTTTAGGTAACATGGTCTTGACCCAAAACTGCACCAAAAACCCAGGATGTAGTGAACCAAGGGGCAATGGATGAAAGCACAGTTCCAGTTTCCTGCTGCCAAAATGTCCAATACTTTGTACAAATATGAAGAAAACGACGTAGCTGGAGGGAAGCGTGTGATGGTTTAGGCATGAAGTTTGCACAGTGCTAATTGGTGGGGTATGAGCTTTCAGTACTTACTTCCAAACTAAAGAAGCAAACTTCAATACATCAAACATGTTTTGGCAGAATGGCTACATTTGGAAATTCATATAAATTAGACCTTTTTTGCTATACGTTGAAAATAATAGTTTGCGTTGGATTAGCAGCAATTGTTCCACCTCAGATCATGGCGTACGATGCTCAGAACGAGTCAATGGTTTGTTTCTTTTTCCAAGGTTGACTCTGGCTCCAAACACGGGCATTAAAAATTTCCATATGCAGTTTACACCGTGACGGGAACCTCAATCAAATGGAGGCTGCTGACCGCTACCTAGATCACAGGGTCCCAATTCTGGTCCTGGAGGTTCAACTTGCTTCCAGAATACCTGAGCCAATGAATCACGGCACTTGTCGGAGCAGGAAAACGCCAACGTGTGCAGGGTATGGGGCTCAAGAGGGGCCATCATTGACCAGATCTTCCTGACCTTCTGTTTAGGACATAAGGCTGGCAAAAAACTGTCAAGATGAACTAGAGAAAAATCACCACACCCTCCAGGACTACAGCTTCCCACCCCATGGTCTAAACAAGCTGGAGCTACAGCAGGGGGCGGAGGGGTTCTGATAAAGTGGCCAGGACAGTGTACGCATGATTTAACATCCAAACAGTGTAGTGCTGGAAACACTCATACCACACCACCAACGTCAGGGGTGCCGCCTTACTGATGGTGGTCCCACATCCAAGTAAAAGAGTAGAGTAGAGAAGGGTGATGAGCTGTGCAGCAGCAGATGGGCTAGTCAGTCGTGTGGCGTTTCCATTATTTTGTCAGTTTGGTGTGCAAATGTTTTTTTATTTGAATATGAGAACAAGATGGTGGACACGCTTTACGACACACCTACGTAAACTTTGAGATTAGCTGGTTTAGAGCCGCCTGAGTCAGCGAGGGAGGGACGCAACACCGCAGAGGCCGACACAAAAGCCTTCTTAACATTTTACAGCTGTGAAAAACGATACAAAAACATTCCAGATCGGATTAAAACACTAGTCCCTGTTTTCCAGCTCGGAACTGGTGAGTCACAATAGCCATCAGTGGGTCTGAGGTTTGTTTTGGAGGTCATTCTTCCCTTTTCACAGAGAGCCAGCGACCACATTCGACTGCACTGTGTTGGGGATGAAATTAAGTAAGTGCTATCCAGGTAGCTGTTTTCAATATCCAAACTGGATCCCAATTACTCGGCCTCGCTGTTCTGACAAACACAGTTAGCCTTGCTCCAACAATAGGTGCTTTAGGACCAAACAGGTCTAGGAACTCCTTGCGATTAACTACCCACTGGGAGCGCCAAACACATACCTTTAGGGGCATTTCTTTCCACCAGCAGGAGGTGCTGAGGTGGCCCACGGCAGGTATATCAACCCTGTAGAACAGAGTGTCCGTAGAGGGTCCTGGAGGAGTTTGGTAGTTTCCCGGTCAAACACTCACTAAACCTAGGAATTAACAGGTCAGGTTATTCAGAGGTACCAGCATTCCAGGACCAGAGCTGGACACCCCTGGCTTAGGAGAACATTACATACATTTACATTCATTTATTTCACTGACGCTTTTTTCCTAAGCGACTTCCAGGTAAAGGAACATTTAAGCATGAATTCAGTCAAAACAGCACTGACGTAAGAGCTACAAAGAATTTAAAAACATTATATAACACTTAATATTCTATTATATATAGAATAACATTTATTTTTGTTGATCATTAATTGCTAATAAGCAAGTCTATTCATGAAAAACAAACTATATTAGCATCTTGCAGAGCTAAAGAGTCCAGGACATTCTTCGCTGTCTTTAAGTGCAGTTCATTAGATGTACATGGAAAAACATGGAAGAGTTTAAACAAGGCCCTTCAAGCACCGTACACTTGTGTCACTCTCCTCTAGTGTAAGTAAGGACCAACCAGCAAGACCTAAAGTTGTTCCTCAAAAACCGTGTTCTAAGGACTATAATGGTTCTCTGTACCTTGCAATGAGGACAATGAGAAAAGAGTGAACTTCCTCCACATGTTTTAAGAACTTTGGAAATGTTCCTCTGGTCAAAAAATAGCTACACAGACAGATAAACTACCTAATACCATCAGGCACGTTGATCAGGGGAACTTTGTCCTAGTCTTTAGAACCATTGGAGGATGTTCCACACAGGAACTGAGAGCGATTATAATGCTTTGAACATTGAGTTGAGCTCCTACTTCATCGTCAGTACTTTTTCACTCGAGGAAACATGAGTCAGTGTATGAAGGTCTGGACAAAAGCGTACAGATGATGATCGTTATACCAGCCATCCACCAGCTCACATCACGGCAAGAAAAAACACCCTGGAAGTGGAGATCTCTATGGAGGTCAGCAGTAGGCAGTTCCTCTCAAAGTCCCTAGAAATGTTTGGTTCTGAAGAGTCTGTTGAAAGGAACTACACACTGGCAACAGCAACTGCAATTCATGTCCACTTTGATCTGGACCCTTCACTTACGTCACTCACGGTTCCTCTAGTGCGAAACCTGAAGTGAGACCTGACATTAAGAACCGTCCTCAGTGTAGATGCACATAAAACATTTTTACGAGATATGAAGTAGTTCCTCTGGTGCAAAAGTACCTAAAAGTTCCCTAAAAAAGTACAGAAGTGGTGTTCCACCCGAGCTACATCATTTGTACCATGAAAAGCACCTTTTCCCACTGACAGTGCAAAGGTTTGCTCAGTCGCCTGGTGAACACAACCCAGATCTGCAGTGTGTTTTGTCCCAGAACTGTAGCACAGCAACATGGTAAAGAATGAGGCATCATCCCACATGTGCATGTTCCCTGCCGTAATGGGAATACAGTCATTTCCTCTTGATGGGGTTCAGGAGTGCTGGATTACTGCTTTCAATGACGTCGCCCACTGTAACAGCAGCTAGGGCTCATGGTGCAAGAATCCCAGAAAGTTTAGGGAAGAACTGAAACATGCACTATGATTTATGTGACGTATTAAAGGAATAGTTTAGGGGGGTTGTCAACTTGAATGCCGCCAAGGCATGTGCCTGAAGTTTCCTTCTCAAGCTTTTGCCCTGGAGCCATACGGCTAATGTAGCTGCCTGATGAAGTGAATGCTAACTGGTGGAGTGAAAGTAAACATGTTTAATCTGATTATTTGGTGGTGGTGGTGGTTCATAATTATTAAAAGTTGTTTGGACCATAATGCTAATAAATGGAAACCAATAGTCACTGATTAGTATTATTTAATGCTAGATGATTACTACAAATGTCCATTGATTGTTAGCATGCATGAACTTATATGACCGATTCTAATGAGTGAAGATCCCCTTAACTAGGGGCTATATACTGTGTATTATATATAAAAAATCGTTTTTTTTTTCTTTCATATGCCCA
>JBBIGC010000145.1:21072104-21090061 GCA_037576955.1 Lepidarchus adonis
TCCACCCCAATCAACAAAACAAAGTCTCTTCACCTCCACCCCAATCAACAAAACAAAGTCTCTTCACCTCCACCCCATCAACAAAACAAAGTCTCTTCACCTCCACCCCAATCAACAAAACAAAGTCTCTTCACCTCCACCCCAATCAACAAAACAAAGTCTCAAAATCTCAAGAAATAAACCCAAAACATTTACACAGAGCACCACCGTCATCAGCTCCACCCCTGGGGACATTGTTGGAATTGAGAACATCGGGACTGAAGGTGGTGGGGGCAAGTTAACCAGGGAGGTGGCTTCTCTCCTCACCCCCAAAACAAATCACCAATCGCTTATTCATTTATTATCTGCCCTTTGAGCAGGTGATCTGATTGGCCGTTTGCTTCCCCGAATAGCAGCCTGGTCAAGGTAAAGTCTTTCCCTGAGCTGGACCTCCGTGTTTTGACACTTTCTTAAAAACACTGAGTTTTTCTCAGGGTTTAAAGCAATATTTTGGGTCCACGGCAAAGCATGGCCCACGTTCCCGCTCTGTTTTTCAGCATTGTTCAACTCACACATGGAAATGATTGTTTAAGTGTAAATCCCTTCGTGGGAAATGTGTAGGTTTTCCGAAAGTATGAGGAATCCAGCGTTGCCAAAGTCAAGCTGATAACTCGCAAGTAACTCAGGCAGATCGCTGATCACAGATCGCACTGGAAGTGCCTTTGTGACAGGTTCCTGGAAGTGGCCAGCGTATTTATCTACGAACTGACCAGACTGTTTAATCCGAGAGACTCTTGACTCTGGAACATTGTAAGGTTCAATCTTTCTCTGTAGGCCCAAAAATTCAACTACTTTCTTTCAAAAAAACATCCCTGAAAGACCGAAATCCTTGTTTGACTTGAGTCTATTTGAAGCTCCAGCAATAATTTGTTAGTGTTGCTGGCGACTTTGAGGACAAGGGGCTATAAAAGCATCTCGCGGAGCTGTTTTTGGACCCATACCACTTTGGAACGGACAGGGTCAAAGGTCAGTACAGATGGATGAGCACTCTGGGTCTTCCTTGCTAGTGCAGGTCTTCACCACAGGCCAAAAAGTTGATTTTATTTTTCCTTCTACAGATTAGTACGACTTTTCTATGGAGAATACTATGCAGTAGGACTTCCTTAGATTAGAGGAACAGTTTGGTGGAAACGTCTAATGTCCACTTACCCAAGATGTGGTTGATCAGGCAAGGCTAAACTTGTTTGTCCAATGTCAGGTTTCATACAGTAGAACTAAAGCTACAAGTCTAATGTCAAAAGACTGGAACTCAACAGTCCCAAATCTTTTCTTTAAATCGCCAAAATGTTTCTAAACCCACTCAAACTCCATCCACCTCTTCATTTAGTTATATCGCACTTGGGGACATGGTTTAGAACACTGTGACTTACTACAAACTATAAAAATTAACTAAACTTCTGCACTGCACACAACCCTTTGAGACAGGCCAAGGCTGTTCAAACCGTTCTACTTTGTTGTTGAATGGCGGTTGGCCTTTAGATATTTTAGCCATCAACTCGTACCTGGGCAACAAGGGAGGTGAAATTTTTCCCAGAGATTATCATTAGTATTTAGTATCAGGTTTTAGTATTTTTCTTTTAAATTCAATTTTCCCACAAAAACTCTCCAGCTCTTGAGACCCTGTTTAAAATGGCTGCCTCTAATGTTCAGCTACATACCGACATATATCTCCTTTTTTTAGCTTACGGGTGAATTAAAACAATTTTTTCCCAATTTTCTCCCCTCTAGCTAGGACTCCACCAGGTGAACAATGCATGTGAAAGCGGTCATGTCCTTCCTTCGAGAATATCCGAGACACACGGCTTTCCCGTTCACCCCCGGACAGCTCAATGCGCTTGGAGGAGAACAGTAAAGTCAGCTGTTACATATCTTGAACTTTTAAATATTTCATACATTTTGCCGCAATCGAAACATATGCTGAGAAATATCCAGTCACAGATTTGTTGACAGGTTTATTCGGTTACCTCATCCTGTGAGACTCCGGTTGAGTCCCTGCGTTTGAGGAAGTCGGCTCGGGCGCCCGTGTCAATCACGGGCTCAGTCTACTGTAGCTGTTCCTGAGAAAACATGTGCGGTTACGAGATCATAATTAAAAGAGTCCAAACACAGTTTTACAGGAAACTCTTACTGCTAGCGGCTCACGAGGGGCACCAGTGTGTTAATGTGAACCCGGGGTGCTGTTTCCGTTGTGATTTACAAATCCTGCTGATCTTCAGAGCTGCCGTGTATGGAAGGCAGGGCTGCTGGGCTTTCCAGACTGAGAGTAAGCTCCCATCGTCTCCAATGTAAGCACAACATGGCTTTTATAGCTGGTGTCGAGGCTTAGAGAGCTTGCGTTAGTGTAATGAATGTAAAAGCCATTTGAATTTGTAGATCTACCTTTGCTCGAACGCTCCTAACCGATGATTCTTTCGTTTACGTGGTTGTGATTTGCTTACGTCTGTGTCCACATGTTCCTCAGCCCCATCCTGTGTGCACCAGCTGTGATGTCCACACCCCTCCTCAGGTGTTTTGTATTTTATCTTGTATTTAAGCTCTTGTGTTTGGTTCTACGTGGTCTGGTCTTCTGTCAGGTTTTAGGACAGGAAGTAGGTGCGAGGATGTGCGCTTTACGTTCCCACTAGTGGTGGGAATTGCAGAGTATCTTACAATAAGTGAGGTATGGCCCCTTATAAAGTTAATATCGCAATAATCAGTATAATGCACGACAGTGATATCTTGATACATCATGGAAACAGGGGTGTGGGGGACGTTATTAATTTACATAAGTAATAGCTGCAGTCTTTACCGTTCCCGTATTTTCTTTGCTATCATGTTCGGAAGCGTGGGAAAACCGCTACTTCAGAACTGAGTGAATGCACCCCCTTCAGAAACTAGTACAAAGACTCAGTCAAAAGTCCCATGCCATTTGTTACCCGTGGCTTTAATTATTCTTTTACGTCATGCTGCCAACTGAAATTACTACTCACAGAACAACTCTCTTTCCACCTCTTTTCCGCCAGTATTCCCACCGGTTGTGACGCACCAGACACTACAAAAGTGTCTGCTGCTACAAAACATTGCTCCCATGAAACGAGTCAAGAGTCATTGTGTCTCCACCAATCACATCGATGATGTGTGTTTGGAAGGCGGGTCCTCCTGTAAAGTTTAACTCTCTCTATGCTGAAACGAAATACGGATCTATGTTTTTGTTTGATCAAAATTATTGTTGAGTTCAGTAAGTGCTAGATATCGGTGGGGATGTGCATTTCTGCACACTTGCATTATTGAATCTTTACAATGATCTTTTCAAATAAGCTCTCCAGCAATGTGTGTTTTACTGATGCATGTTTATCACATTGACCAGGTTGTAGGCTTCATGCAGGAAAGAGACAAGCAGAGAAATGGCCGTCATAAAATAATCCACAGTCTGTTTTGTCAATGTTCTAAAAGCGAAGCCAAGTGAACCCAGATTTTAGATGTGGCCTAGCGTTATCTTTGTCTCGCTGTTGATGAGTTACTTTTCAGGTTTCACCCGTGTCCTGCAGCACCACCCAAAGGAGACATGAAGTAGCAACGCTGGTGAGTCAAATTGCTGGCAAAAGTTTATGAATTAAAATATTAATATTACCATCAGCCTATAGATTATCATACTGTGTAAGCAAAGATTATGATATATCACCATATCAATATTTTGTCACACCCCTATTTAATACCTACCAAAAGCGTTCCAAAGAAGGAGGACTAGTGAGCCAGAAGTAGGGTCATGGGCATCCAATGCTCACCAAAGGCCAGTCTGGTCCGATCCTACAGAAGAGCCATTGTAGAACTAAAAGTGAAAGCTGGCTCTGATTGAAAGGGGTCAAAAACCGCTTGCTGTGAATCAGGCTACAGACCAGTAAATGTTGGGCCATGCAGAGCCCTGTCCACCAACAAAAGCTCCTACAATGGGCACGTTGACCATGGAGCAATGATAGAAGGTGACCTATTTCTATCAGAACCAGCATTACCATTCTGTACAACAGGAGTGCTTTGGGATCAGCCAACACTCTTCACATCCATCAGTGAACCTTGGGTGCCCACCACCTTCCATGTCACACCTGGAACACACTAGACGCTCTAGCCATCACTAACACTCCTGCGTCCAGAACATTAACAGCAAGAACTGACTGTTCACTTGCTGCTAGCTGTTTGAGGACTATGTAATCACAGTGATGTTGAGTAATTCATCTGTAAAAAAAAAAACTTGATTGGGAGCTCTTTCACATCGTAAACATTTCATAACGGCATCTGATAAAACCCAGTGTAAACGTAATCAATGTGTCTTGTGATAGTGAACTCCTGGAAACAATCAGCCGTCCGCTCGCAGACCTCGAGGGTCGTCCCCTCCGAATCACGGCAGTAAGTAGCGTTCCATTAGGCTTTTCATCACTCTGCATAATCACTCCGCGTCAGGCCTCGTCGCCGTCCCTCGGACAGCCCCGCCGAGCGTCACGGATGCATTTGATGTGTGTCTGTTTCGTGTCCCGCGGACAGACGGGCCCGTCAGGGGAGTCTCACATGCTCAGGTCTCGTCACTTTCATCATCGCCAGACCAAGCGCCTGCTTAAACACATCACCGGCCACTTTGACCCCTGGTGTCGCCCCAGCAGGAGCAGCGCATGGATGGGAGGGGGAGAGGAGCGCGAGTGCGCCGAACGAAGGAGAGCAATAATGAATTAGGACAGAAAGCAGACTCCTCAGGAAATCCCAGATGGAGAAAAGATGTGATGGGTAGCGGAATTCATCGCCGATGTGTTGTATTACACATACACATCAGCCATAACATTAAGACCACCTGCCTGATATTGAGCAGGTCCCCTTCATGCCACTGAAATAGCTCTGGCTGTCTCCTGACCCCGTTCTGGCAGGGCCAGCGTTAACAATGAGGCTTGGGTGCCCATGACCCTGTGGCTGGATTCACCAAGTTGGATAATTTTTGGTGATTACTAACTACTCCAAACATGGAACCCTTGTCAAAGTGGCTCATGTTCCTGCACATAAACTTAAAGAACTGACTGTTCCCTTGATGCCTAATATAGTAAATACTTTATAATACTACGCTCATGGACAAGGGCACTGCTCGATATTTTGGGCTCTATGATGAAAGAATCTAGCATTACACCCCAGTCTTTTTTTAGCTGATGTTCTCAGTGGACCCCCTGTCAGTGTTGGACTCTTGGAATTGTCCTTGCTGCCTAGACAAGTCAAGTTCATTTTATTTCTACAGCGTTGTCCCAAAGCAGCATTACAGAATCCGTGTCCGAGCCCCTAATGACCAAACCACAAGGACGACAGAGTGAAGGAACGACTTGGAGGAAGAAACTTGGGGAGGAACCAAGATTTAGGAACACATCCTTCTGTGTTCGAGAACAACAAGAACAACCAAAGGTAAAGGAAACCGTCTCAGTTTCTAGTGGCAGCAGCTAGAAACCTAAAGCTTGGACCAGCGTGTACATATGAATCAAAAATTACAGGGAGCTGGTCTGTGGTTTCTGAAATGGCACAGGTGAGTAGGAGGCCCCAATAATGGATGATCTGGTTGTGGGAAACAGGAAGGGCAGCAGGACCTAGTATACAGGTGAAGCATAGGGATGTGCATATGGGATTCTCTTACGGGCCTAGACACCTCACCCCTCCTGGGTTAAGTTGGCCCTGCAATGACCTATAGGTGAGGATTTCTGGGCCTTGAGAAAGAGCATAATATTTATCAGTATCACATTCTGGAGCAGAACGCAGTTGCTAGCACTGAGCTGGAGTCAGAAGGCAGTCCAAATATCAGCAGAGTGCATATACAGACCGACAGGCTCCTCGGAAAACCACACACTCCCGACATAAATATGCGCAGAAGAAGCAGAAAGAGCGGCTTGCCGTAAAGCGAGGCGCTAAGCTCTGCCAGCTTTAGCCTACGATCCATTTAGATGGTGAATTATATCATTAGGGAAGCATGGAGCTGGGGTGAAGGAGTGAAATTGGTAGCAGATTGGAAGAACGGCTCCAGAACGCCAGCGACTGTTGACAGGGTGAGTTATGGGAGAGAACATCGGGGATGTGGAGACGTGGGTGGTCGTGCCTCCATGCGCATTGTGTCTACAGAGAGCGTGGGGTGTCCAGGCACGGCAAACTGTGTCTATTAAGCTGTATTTCTACACATCACATTCAACATGCTCCTGTCCATAGCCTCACACTTCCTCAATGTAACCATCCCACACGTCATCCCATCCACCGCCCCCTCCGTCACTGTGTGCGACCGTTATTTATCTCAGTCCATCAACAAGTCTCCAAACGCCTGCTGGCTGAGGGCCAGCCTTATCTCGGGCAGAGCAGGACAGGACCAGGGGAGTGTTTAGTTTGGCCTGTCATCCTCCTCAGACTCACAAACACCACAGAGCGCGGGAGAGATGCTCTCTCGCCTGAACTCCTCAACCCTCAGCCGAGCTCAGGGCCCGAGAGTGCAACTAGGCTGGTGCCCCCAGGGCCCGAGTTCATGCTTCTGAGGTCTAAGAGGTTGGAGATGGTATTATGATACAGTGCTCTCCCAGTCTCAATACCACCACCCACCGACAGGGAATGGGTTCTGTTCTGGATCCTTTCAACCAAAAATGAATTGATTCAGGAACCAGACATTTGGTTCCCATCTGGAACCAAAAGGCAACAGTAGGTTAAAGTTCCCCCTTTAGTAAGTTCTTAGAATTATAGTCCTTAGAACAATATTTTAGCTTTTACTTCAGGGTCAGAACTTTCTTGCGCAAGAAGAACCAAGAGTGATGTATGTGTGCTGTATATGATTACTACACTCCTGCTTTAAAACACTCCTGTGTTTTGTACCATTGTCCATTTGTACTGTGAAACGCCGTCCAATCAACTTGGATGCATTTGGCTGAATCTGATCAGAAAGTAAATCCCTTTTACACTTCAGAATTTATTCAGCTGCTTCTGTCTTTTGTCACATCATAAATAAACACAAGTGACCCAGTGCCATTGGAAGCCATGTATGCCCATACCCATGCCCATGCCATCACGCTGCCTCCACCATGTTTTACAGATGATGTGGTGTCCTTGTGAGCTGTTTCAATTCTTCTCCAAACTTTCTTCTTCCCATCATTCTGGTCCAGGTTGATCTTAGTCTCGCTGTTCCAGAACTGTCCTGGCTTCTTCAGGTGTTTTTGGCAAAGTCAGTTCTGTTTTTAGGCTGATTAATGGTTTACTCTCATAAAGTTTCCTATTTATAGTCGACTTAGATACTGACTCACCTCCTTCCTGTAGAGTGTTCTTCACTTGAGTAGATGTTGTTAGAGGGTCATTCTTCACCATGGAAAGGATTCTGCGATCATTCACCACTGTTGTCATCCGTGGACGTCCAGGCCTTTTTGAGTTCCCAAGCTCAGAACTGTTGATTTGGCCTCTCCTCACGTTTCCATCTCTATGATGGAGTTTTTCTTTTTTTTCAGCCTCAGGTCTGTTTCACCTCCTTTGACCTCATGTTGTGTGTTCACAGCAACAGCTTCCAAATGCAAACTCCACACCTGGAATCATCTCCAGACCTGTAACTGCTTAATTGGTGACAGGTTAACGAGGGAAGAGTCCATGCAGCCTTGGGTTTTTTGCAGCATTTTGAGTCAATTGTCCAATTACTTTTGGTCCTTTGAAAAATGTGAATACTCTCAAATTACAGCTGCGAGTCTGCACTTTAAGTCCATATTGATTATATAATTCTATCCTGAATATGTTTTCATAAACAGCTAAAAGAACAAAACTTGTGTCACTGTCCAAATATTTTTGGGCCTAACTGTATTCAGGGATTGGTTTAGATGAAAGAATACAGAGATGGGTCTAGATTAATGTGCACAGTGATTGGTCAAGACAAACGGGTACAAGGATTAATCCAGACAAGGGTTCCTGGAGATTTGTCCAGATGTGTACAGGCGCTGGTCCAGACAAACGTGTATGGGGACTTGTTCAGACAAATGTGCCTTGAGATTGTCTTAAACAAAAATATATTGGATTTGGGAATTCACCAAACTGGGGTGGACATTGGCCCTCCAGGACCAGGGCTGGACAACCCTGGTGAATAGGGATTGGTCCAAACAATTACTACACACTCTGCTGGCAGTGAGCCTGAAGGTATGAGATACCCAGGATGGACAGATGGGTTCTCTTTATTCCATCCTATGTCATGGTAATGGACGGAGTAGGACCTTAGCTGAGGTGGGCGTAAGAATGAAGCAGCAAGACGAGCATGGGTGACGTCTTCCAGAGAACGAGGAAAGTGCCATGAGCATCTGAGAGAGAGAGAGAGAGAGAGAGAGAGAGAGAGAGAGAGAGAGAGAGCATAATAAATCTGAGTTAGCAGCAGGAGAAGAATGCTCCAGTGGATGTTAGTGGTCAGCCGGGGCTTGTTTTAAGTAAAGCGAACGAAAGAGAACGAAGAGAAAATAAAAGGGAAAGAACAGGAACTGTTCGTTCAGATCGAGCCTCATCTCTGTCTTCTCTCCTCCTCTCTCTGTCTTTCTGGATTTTTTGGGGAAGCTGTCTTGTGTAACCTGCTCCAGGCTTCCTGCCTTAAATACACCCTGCCTACAACACCCCCCACCCCCACCCCCCCACCCTACCCCACACACACATTTATCTTGGTCTGTGTGATTTAAGCTAACCTGGCTTCTCTGGTAGTTGCTGGTGATGAATTGGTGTCCTGTGCCGTGCTGATGTGTCCCGGACAGAGACTCAGCTCCGAGCGCTGCCTCTTTCTGTCCCATCACAAAAATTAAGCAGCTGCTGGAACAAAAAGCAGCAAAGAGGAAGTCGGACAGCAAGACGCTTACAGAAGGACCTGTGATACAACTCAGAGAAACAGGATTGCGTGTGTGTGTGTGTGTGTGTGTGTGTAGAATATGGCTTTTACTCTTTCCACTGACTGAGGCGAAGGCTAAATGATAACTCCACCCATTTTTTCCAAAATTCCTGCACAATTAAATGGGAAAGGTAAATACAAAGTGGTTCAGAGTAGGGGCGTGGCAATATACCTGTACTGACGATAACCCTGATATTAAGAATAAAACTAAATATTTATATTGTGTTATTAATACGTTACAATAACTGTGGGAATCACATTCAGACAGTAGGTGGCGGTACTGCTCCTTAATGCTGGGGGAGTCTATAGTTTAAAGTTGTCCTTAGCACACATATACGTATGTACACTTTTGTGACAATATCATATCAATATCAAAATGTGCAAAACCTGAGTCAGGTCAGTGGTGGTGAATGGAACCAGACGTCTGGTTCTTATAAAAGCTCCTTTATCAACACAAGATGGTGCCAAATATGTTGCTTGATGTCTGAGACATTGTTCTGAGTTTGGTGATGCTTCTGGTCCTTAAGCTAAACCCATATATGGTGGAGTGGATAATAGTGCCCCAAAGTGTTTTAGTTCAGATATAATATACACCATCTGCAGTTGGGGCATTGTTAATTGAAATGTTCTACAAAAAACTGCTAAAGAGCAGCATCCTTTCAAAAATGTAAAAAACTTTTTAAAATTTCACCTACACAACTTCAGCAACTGGTCTCTTCAGTTCCCAAACATTTACGAAGTGTTGTTAAGAGAAAAGCTGATGCAACACAGGGTAAACATGTATCTGTCTAACAGATGGTGAAGATTTTCTCATTTTTATACCTACGACGATGACATATGATGAAGTTTTTGTTTTTTTTAATACACAATTTAGGACGTCATTCCGAGGGAGTTTACAGTGGTGGTGAATGGAACCAGATGTCTGGTTCCTCTAAAACCTCCCACCACTCATGAAACAGTGATTGATGTCTGAGACGTTGTCCAACCAGAGCTTGGAGAAGCTTCTGGTTCTAAAACTAAACCCAGTCCTGGTGCATTGTGAGGCCTCCAAAATGATCTAGTTCAGATGCACCATCCTGGGGAGGGGGTCTCATGGGCCATTCGTTCGACACTTTTGTCCATATTGCCGAACTCTCTGACTGTGGCCAGTGTATAAACAGGTTCTGTCGTGCCGTGCAAGCTCCTCGGGGGAAGTGGAGGCAGCTGGAAGCTCCCGCCCTCCGGGCCGAGTCATGTGGGCCGCTGTATTTATTGTTGATCCCAGTGCTTCTCTTTCTGCCTGAGTATTTGTTGTTAATATCAGTTGGATTCATCCTGTCATCAGACTGGACTTCAGTAAGGCCTACTGAGTCTGCTCAGCGTCACGGTCCCACTAAAGCACCGGCCCTCACCATGCATTAGTGGGGCCCAGGCAGAGGAAGGGAGGGGTTGCCACATTCTCCCCGACGATTCGGTCTTTCTTCTTCCCTCTCATCTGGGATTGATCTCTGACGTCCATCCAGGCTCTACAGAGCGAGTCTGATGTCAGGCCTAAGAGCATGAAATAAATCTCAGCCCAGATTACAGGTAGGCCGAGCAGTTGTAGTCACGGCATTAAGAGGGTTCATGCATCAAAACGGGCTATTTAGAGAAGACGTTGGGCCTACGTCTACCTGATAGCAGCCTCGAGAACATCGCCGGGCCTTCCCCCTTGACCCCGGACGGCCATAGCTTTACCCGAAGAGACGGGTAACACAAATACCGCACTTGATTATGCCCATTCGTTTTAATCAGTGGTGTCTCTGGGACGAGGGTGGGTGCATGGAGACATCAGGACGTGGTTAACCTTCATATTCGGATGCCAGTATCATCTGTAAGTACTGAACCTCCGAGCAGAAATCAGACCCTTCGGGAAAACGGAGGCATGTTTCCAATGCAAGTCACTCATTGATTTGACTGGCGAATCAAATAATTGCAGAGGCGTGATGAAGTGGGCTTGGAGACCTCCCGAATCTGCTCACTGTCAGACGTTTCTGTCACTCCAAGCTGCTCCGCTGTAATGATGAAAGAAAGCAGAAGGCTCCAAGGCTTCAAAGTGTTCAGGAGTTTGATCCACAACTGTGGCTGGGAGTCCAAGAGAGTCCAGTTGGTCGAGGAGGATGCCCCCTGACTCATCACTGCAGACGCCTGCTAGCTGACGTAGCAGAATGTGCCCTAGGTTAGCAGCCATTCATGTAGATGTGGGTGGAGCTTCACGTGATTCAAAGAAAGCACCTAGTCACTTTCGCCTTCCCAGTGCTGTTGGTACAGTGTGATTTGGGAAGCCCATTCCAGAATGCAGGTTGACTGAGAAATGTCAGGCGCATTAACACCACTAGAGGGCAACGATGAGTGATGTTTGTTTACTTGAGCTCAAGCTGCTTCGGTTTCCTTTCTTTTATGAAGTTCTTTACCGTTAGTTGGTTTACCTGCTCAAACACACCTGGTTCCTGGTAGGTGTGGTGAGTGTGTTGGTGTTACCAAACTGTGTCAAGACCTTTAGGTTCCCCAAACCTTTTCTTTACACCTTTCAGTGAAGGGTTCTTTAAAGAACCATTGTTTGTAAATTAGCTGTATGAGTGTGTAAAACATTAAAAAGTTTAAAGAACCGCCACATAGAAAGAACCCTTATAATGGTGTGGGACCTTCACATTTCAGCCTTAGCATCAAAGCAGTTTTTCAGTTCTTTTCATGGTTCTTCTCTACGATAGAAACCATGTTCCTAGTTCTAATGTAGTACCAAAAAGAGGGTTCTGCTGTTTGTATAAGCCGCAGAAGCATATTCTGGTACTGCACAGATGCACGGAACCCTTATTGAGTATGTGAAGGTTCTTCAAACGTTTAAGAATGTTCCACATGATTCTCAGCTTCACGCATGGTTCTTCAGGGAACAGGAAGAGGTTCTTAGAGAACTTAATGTGGTGTGTAAGCTAGCAGAAGTCAAGATGATTGAGATCTACACTGCTACAAGAACTCCCGTCAGGAAATTGGACGTGGCTTTTGGTTTCCAGTCAGTCCAGTCCTGAGATGTACGGAGGCTCCATGTCGTACGGTTCTAGATGAAAGTGTTTTCTCCGCGGCTCAAGATCGGATGTGTTCCGCCATTATTTCCATATCTCGGCGGATAAATCCTGGCTAGCTCAAACACAGCCGTCAGTGCTCCTCAACGTTCCCTGAGCCGCAATCATCACGTTTAAGCCTCCCTATCTCTCTCATTGACAGCTGTGTATCCTAAATCACACGGGGATCCGTTCAAAAGGACGCTCGTTCTTCTGGACGTGCACTTAATTCATCCGCAGCCAAAGCAAACGAGGCCTTTTTCTGACAGCTCCACTTAAGAGGATCCCGCGCTTCTACGCTTTGCTTATCTTCGAAGATTTACTGTACACCGCATGGCTCTCGCTCGCTGTAGCAGCTCCTCGCTGACTTCTACAGCTGCGTCTACTTTGTTGGGGGGGGGGGGTTGACAGGCAGCAGATTCCCCCACCCACCTGCTGCTCTCACCTTTGACCTCTGACTCCTGCAAGAGAGCCAGAACATCTGAGGGCCTGACCTCACAGCCTGCGAGCCGACCGATAAAGCAATGAGCAATATCCGTGCAGGTGGGAGCCGCTGAGGTCCTTGATCCCTGCCCAGCAAGCCCTGCGCATAGCTGAGCATATGTCTCCCTCTGCTGGCCAAGCGGAGAACTGCACATGACTGGGCCTTTATTCTGCCCACGCTCCCCTACAATGAGAATTAAACTGGCTGGTTTTGTTACTCAGCTGAAAAATCATATAAAACAAATGCCAGATTTAAAAGCAATATTTTGAGCTTTAATACCATAATACAGTAAATTTTAGAATTTTATACAATTTTCTTACATTTTATACAATTTTGTACACATTTTTTAAGCGGTCTAATATTTGATCAATTTGTAAAATTGTAAAATTTTTAAATATTTTTTTTGAAGCCTTTTTTAATATTCTATTTAGTTCCAATTAACTTTATGTTGGTTTTGTTGCATAATTTATTTTTTATTATTTTACTGTATTGCATTTATTCATTTATATTTCCTCCAGGTACTTATATTTCTATATTTACTTTTACTTACATAATCCTGTAAAAGCTGAACTTGGTTCTGCATGACATTGTGTCTGTTATAACTGTGTAATTACAATAATGTCTGTAACAATAACATATTTACTGGTGATATAGGAAATGTTACTGTAGGGTGGCTTATGCAATTACACATTTTTAAATTCAGTTTTCATATTATAACATTAAAATACACTTGTGTAATAACATCAGTAGCAGCTGCTCATGTGTGTAATTACATAAGCTGTAATCGTGACTACAACTGTATTGTTTATATATACAAATATAAAGTTTAGTGTTGTATAATTTATGAAAAAAAAGGCAAGCGTTTTTGTAAATATTCACAAATTTAACACATAGCAAAATAAGAGTGAAAAGTTTATAGAATATTCAGGTTATGCTGTTTTGAATTATGTGAAACGTGAGCTAAAGGGGTCATGATTGGGTATGAAAGGAGCATCCACCAAAAGTTCAGTCTCTGCAAACAAAGAGGGGACGTGGCTCCACCCCTTTTTGTGCCAAACGTCATGAGAAAATTGCCAGTCAGTTCAAAAAGAACATTTCTTAACACAAGGTCATAAAGAACTGAGCTCTTGATGTCGAAACATTAAGTTATGTGTAATAAAATGGAATGACGCAGGGAAAAGCGCTGAACATATGAAGAAAAGAAGGTGAGTAATTAGTAATTAGAAAGCAATTCTGCCACTCAGTGCAAATTAATATCAGCTGCTTCAGTCCCAACTGATGCTCTAAAACGTTCTCATTACTGAGATGTTACACAACAAAGAGTTCACAACCTTAATGTCGTAAAACTACTGATAACATTTGCTCCAGAAGAATTTCTAAACTACTGAAGGTTACAGCGAGCACTGTTGGGGCCAAAATCCAAAAGTGGAAAGAACATGATTTCACCATAAACCGTCCACGACCAGGTTCTCCCCTCAAGATTTCAGACGGAGGAGTAAAGAGAATGATCAGAACAGTTGTCCAAGAGCCAAGAGAGACATTTAATTATGTAAGAGATAATAAAATATTTGGGGATGAGTGTGGAATTGCCCTGTAATCAATCTTTAAGGGAGTATTTGCTGTTTTTAATGCGCTTCATTAATAAACTTGGCTAGTAAAATGATATACATGTGGAAGATGTATTACAGAAAATAAGGAGGAGAGAAAAAAGAACGAGAACAAGAGAGAGAGATGAGAGAGTATCATGCTGTGTAACATCTGTAGGCAGATTGGAGCTGTGCACCATCACAGCGTGAAACACAGGCCAAACAGAGGAGAGTGAACTAAATAAACCGCTAAACAAACTCGGCCACCTCAGCGAGCGCTGCACACCTGCCTCCGGGACGGGAGGACGAGATCGAGTCCAGCGCTACCAAAAAAATAAGGGCAGGCAAGCGTGGTGCCCTGTTCCTTAAGGCGTTGGGCCAAGCTGTGTTCTAGACACTTGTCATGGCTCTTAATCGTAGTCCAGTCAGCATCAATCATGTATCATGGAGTACTGCTTACTTTCAGCCTGGTCACCCAGATCGCTCTCATACTCTCTCATATTAATTATCCAATGTGTGTTCATGTTTTTAGATTGGACGTCCCATTTAAGAAAGCTGCACCCAATAGCAGGTTTGCAAAATCAATGTATAAGCCACAGACTATTGTTGGGGAGATACGGTAACAGCTTAGGGGTTAAACCTGTACCTGTAACTGTCCCACACGGTGGAGAAATATTTAAAGAACTGATTTTTTCAAATCTGCATAATTAAATGATTCGGAGTTGAGTGGGTTTGGTGTGAAACACAGAGCTAATGAACAAAACCAGGCGCCATCTTAAAAAAATTCAGATTCACTGTTCTTCCATCGTCACCATTCCATAGAAACACTGGAGCTTCACTCGGGGATGGAGGTTGAAGATGTTGTGGTTCCTTTAACCAGTCTGGACAATTCCCTCTGTGTGACTTTGTTCATGTCCCAGGTGGGGAAGTGGGTCCTTCATATCACCCTGTTTTATATAGTTACATATTTTTGTATAAATACTTAGTCAACTGACTCCTTTCATAACCTCCAGCTTACAAACAAGACCCAAAGTGTGAGCATCCATCATCGGGCACCAAACGCTTGGCATTGCTGTGCTTCACTGTGACAGGTGACCTTCACAAGTTTTGCCTACTCATGGTGCAGAACACTTCTCAGAAGCTCTGCCGTCTCCTTCCCCTAGAGATGTCACGAGGGGGTTGAGCCATGAGCGAGAGAAACTCATATAACAGACTGTCATCACGTTATATCGGTCATTAACTCACCACTTTAATCAATGTTTCTAACAGGGACGTCAACCTGGGCTCCACAGCTCAGCAGGAATGAGCATCACCCACTCCGAGCGCTCATGAGGCCTTAATTGTGTTAAACGCTTCAGCTGAAACGGGGGTGTGTAATGAGGCTGTAACCGCAGGTAGACTCACCTGGACTGAGGTGAGTAGCGTTATCATATCCAGACGTTTTGCATCCCTTTAATTATGGTAGCTGTTTAAGTGGGGGATAAATACCTGGTGGTAAACATGAGGTTCCCCTACAGACAATGGTCTGACTTCACATTTTTGTCGCTAGGAAGCGAAAAATGAAGGGGATCACAACCCTACATGTTTGCGGTGGACGGGGGTTTGTCTCATGTGACAATTTAGGAAATTTTAAGTGCCAATCAAGAGGCCTCGTAATGAACATAAAGTCATTAAAGTCATATAAAAACAAGAACTTTTTTAACGGAAAATCACTCACAAATTCAGGGCAAAAGATTGTTGCCATGTTCCGTCTGTTTTTTGTCTTGTTTTTTGTCACACACCTGCCCCTCGTATGCCCCCACCCTAGTCCAGGTGTAGCTAATCAGCTCTCTGGTCTATCAGTTTTCATAGTTCTCAGCATCTGTCTGCACTTTACTGTACAGAAAAAAAGACACTATGTTAATGCTGCTCCTCATTGTCACTTTACCTGCACCTTTGCACAACCCACCTCCAGTTTTGTGTGGTAGTTTGTGTTTGTTAAGTGTGATAGTAGTTCGTATTTATTCCCCTAATTTATACTGCTTTTTATTATTATTATTTTCCTTCTTGTATTATATATTTTTCGCTATACTCCTCCTTTCTCTTCCCACCTCCCATTTGTGTATATTGTAAATAGTCTGCAATAGGTCATTCAAGTAAGAATTTCATTGCACATGACAATAAATCTTGAATCTTGTAAATAAATCACTATTGCAATTCAAGCTGGTGCACAACCTACTCACCGTCACAGATAGAGGTCAGAGCTGTCGCCTCACAGCCAGAAGGTCCTGGATTCGATCCCCTGGGTCGACCACAGGTGCATTCCTCTGTGTACAAGCTCTCCTTGCCTTCCTGTAGGTTTCCTCCAGGTTCTCCGGTTTCCTCCCACTGTCTAAAAGCTCGTGGATTAGGTTCATTGGCTGGGTTGACATTGCCCGTAGTCTGTCTCTGTGTTGTGATGGGTTGGTCTCCTGTCCAGGGTGAACCCTGCCTTGGACCCATCGTCTGCTGGGATAGGCTCCAGCTTCCCCGTGACCTGAAATACATAAAGCAGTTTGTAGAATGAATGAATAAATGAAATTCAGAGCAGTGGTGGCCTAGTGGTTCGGATGTGACGGTTCAAGTCCCAGCCATGGTCCCACTGAGGTCCCCTTGAGCAAGGTACCATCCCACTGCTCCATAAGTGGATGGGTTAAATACAGGGGGCGGGATCGAGTGTGTTCACAACGACAAATGACAAATTGAGGTGAAGTGATTGGGATGAAAAAGGTGGGGTGTCGCAGGTTGGGCTTGTTTGTCGACCAGGGTTGGAGTTTTCAGTGTTTTCCCATGTTTTTGATCTGATATAGAAAGTTAAAGACACTGTATTCTATGTAAGTTTTTAACACATCCCTGAGCTTGAAATAGAAATTTATTTTCAAGTCTTAAACCTGCAACCTACCGTTATTATCTCTTTTGTATTCACAGCCCAAAGGCTTTCTTACTCTTTAGACAGCCTCCGTAGTCTCCACCTGCTCCCTAGAATTCACTCTCCTGTCCTCCAAGTCTTGACCACCCATCCCTGGGCCTCCTTCAGACTTCAGATCTTTAAGTAACATGGACGAGCTCCCTGTACGTTACGCTTTTTATGTATATGATGGATCTGTTGCTCCAAGCTATAGACTCTAGTTTCAGTTCCTTCTGCTCATTGTTGTTGTCCAGTGTCGACCAGAGGAGGATGGGTTCCTCTTCTAAACCTTGGTTTCTTGGTTTCTTCCTCCAGCCTAGGGGTTTGTTTATTTCTTGAACCTGAAATCCTCCATTTACAAAGGCAAGGTCATAACCACTAGGTCTGCACTGCCCAAAAGCAGGGACAGTAATGGACGCTCACACAACCTGCTGTATAGTGTGTTTTTAGGCCATTGCTGCCAGCTGTGACTGTAGCTACCAATTACAATACAATTTCACACGGTTTCCAAACACGTACATCAGTGTTCTTCTTCACATTTGGGCTAATGTATTTCCCAGTGAAGTTCTTGGGGAGCACATACTCTGACCTCCTGGTCAAGTGATTTGTGCATTTGGATCACGAGGCATCTTGATGGATCCCCATCATATCAAAATGTTTTACTCTGGGGGAAAAGCTGCAGGTGCTCTCTCTGAAGATCCTGGTGCATCTCCTAATTTAGTTTCATCACAGCACAAGCTAAACACAAAACTTGATGGCATTGCTCAGACATCCAATCCATGATCATCCAATCCATAACTATATGAGACATGAGGTAAAATGATCTATAGCTGTAGGAGAGATGAGGTGGAGGAGGTAAGATCTATAGCTGTAGGAGAGATGAGGTGGAGGAGGTAAGCTCTATAGCTGTAGGAGAGATGAGGTGGAGGAGGTAAGATCTATAGCTGTAGGAGAGATGAGGTGGAGGAGGTAAGAT
>JBBIGC010000145.1:21090161-21108245 GCA_037576955.1 Lepidarchus adonis
TAAATAGCTTTATTAAACCTGTTTAAATTCCAACTCAAGTCTGCGCCTACTTCAAGCAACCCGTGAGTCCTTACAATCTGGATCAGTGAAATGATTAAATATGTGAACAAGATGGTGGAGAAGTAAGAACAACTCTATGTATCTACATGAAGTTGTTGTGAATGTTGTGAAGCTTCGCTGTTCTGAATATCTCCATTAATCAAATCATATCAAATGAAATCAAATCTTTATTGTCACTTTACTGGTATGTTAGTACAGCACACGTGAGCAAAATTCTTGTGTGCAAGCTTCACAGCAAGGTGGTGTACAATATATAAGAATAGAAAGTAGAGAATAGTAAATAAGTATGCATATGAATATACACGTATACTGTGAACAAGATTGCGGCACAAACAGGGCACACACGTTCAATGAGGTTAAAGAAGCCTAACCATATGGTATGATTTATTGTCCAAAAACCCAAAGTAAGTAAGGAAAAGAAAGCAAAGGAGAGAGAGAGAGAGAGAGAGAGAGAGAGAGAGAGAGAGAGAGAGGGCAGTTTAATGATCTTTATTTTGAGGGAACGATGCCAAGCTGGCAGTGAGGCTCCATCTCCTGATAGCAGTAATGAGGGTTTTGACCAAAGGGTTTCTTCTGAAACCAGCAAGCGCTTTCTTTTCTTGTGGTGAATTAAAAAAGTCTCACCTCTGGAGGGCACCCTGAAGGCCTTTTGTCACCAGGGCTGAGTCAGAGTTCTAAAAACATTTTGGCTGTGGTTGCCAGATCTTCCCGTAATTAAGCCCATGAGGTCGTTCACCTCAGAGAGAAATTACAGCCGTTGGTTTAAGGCCCATGAAGCAAATTCTGCCATTTACAGTCACTGCTTTCCTATTGGAACACTGTTTAAATGTAATTATGGAGCACATTACATTCACCACAACATTAAAACCAATGGTGAGCTTCTCACTTTCTATCAGAGCAGCATTAACATTCTGTACAACATCAGACCTCACTCCCTACATGCATCAGTGAACCTCGGGTGCCCATGACCCAGTTGTCCTTCCTTACTACACCCGTCATTGTCACAAAGCAGCTTTACAGAATCTGACATGAGGAAAACCTTTCTAAAGCTGGAGGAAGGAACCCTGGGACGAACCAAGGATCAGAAGAGAAACCCATCCTCCTCTGGTTAACTCCAGATAACGATAACAACCAATAACTCGGGTGTAGACTGCACCGAAGCAACACGCACTGGAGGACACTTTAAAACGTAGAGAGAGATTTCTTCAAGACTGCAAAAAGGTCAAAGATCACAGAGAGGAAAACTGAAATCATGGCAATCAGAGTGGTAGAAAATACAAATGCTAGGATAAGCCCCGCCCCTCCATACTACATCTCAGACACTGCCCTACCAGAGCTTTACAGCAAGGTTCTCCATCACCTACGAGGTGTTTTATCAGTTGTGAGTGTGATTAGATTTGCCACAGACATTTGGAGTCTGATGTTTACCCAGTGTGAATACTTAATTTAAAGAGTGTGGTATTGAAGCGCATCAGATTGTCTGATCTTATCCAGCAGAGTGTGTAAAACGGACAATCGAGGACACGCTGGGCAATTTTGCTGGGCAATTACGAATTTAGTTGCTGAGCGGACGTTGGATTTGAATCACTTTGGTTTTTACAAGTGCTATATAAATAAAGTGGTATGGTATGGTATTTTAATTAACCTGAAGGGGGCACTGTGACACTGTTATTTAAGAAAATAAAACGTCAAATTGGCATCAGATTCTCAATAATAAATGACTCGGATCGGACTATGGGTTGAAAAAATGTTTCTAGAAATAACTAGATAGTCAAAGCTCTTCACTTCACCCGTCAGTAAGTTATTAAACACATTGTTTAAAAATGTCAGAAAGCAGTTTTCTCTGGCAGAGAGACGCTCAGGAGCTTGACAGGAATCGTGTGAAAGTTTTTTTTCAGAAAGTGCTTCCCTCTGAAGGCCGCAAAGGGAAATGAAGCCTTGACCAAGCAAGCGACTCAACCCCATTCCCCCCTCCCCATTTGAAATCCCATTCCAGCTGCGGCTGACTGCACGTGACAACATCGATCCGTCCACCGCAACAGCACAACAGTCACGGAAATCCATTACAGCCCAACACTTTCACATGACCTGGCACATGGCGAGCCTGAGGGAAGGCCCCGTCACAAGCTTGAGGTCCGCGAGCCTTGGGCGCCTGTCGCTACATGGCTTCAGAAAAGAGTTAAATGCTCGACTTTGTGAATGATTTACTCAGCATGCAGTCCAGGAAGGCTCGGCCATAATACAGCCATCAGCCATAACATTAACACCACCTGCCTAATACTGAGCCCCTTGCAAGCTCAGACCAGACGGGCCACTCTTTGAGCCCCACATGGATCAATGAGTCTTGGGTGCCCATGAACCTTCCATGTTGGAGATGCTTGGAGAGCCATCATTGTCAAATTGGCCCAGATCCTTCCTTCCAGAACATCAACTTCAAGAGCTGACTGTTCACTTGTTGCATATTATATCCACCACCCTGGACAGGTTCCACTGTAATGAAATCAATGTTACTCACTTGACCTGTCAGTGGTCTTAATGTTATGGCTGATCAGTTTACGGACTAGTAATTGGAGACCTACCAACAAGCTTCCAGACTAGACGTTGGAATGCTGGGATATCTGAAGGAAGATCCTGTCTTTTAACACAGAGGTGCCCAGTTATAAAGTTCCAAATGGGCAGGTGTGTCTGTGCAGGGAAATCACCACTGTGCTGGACAGTGGTCTTCCTGGACTGAACCTCTGCAGTAAGAAGTGTATGCAGAAACACGGTGAAAGTCACAGCGGTAGTAGAATGAGGAGGTTCAGTGTTAGATGAACATCTGAAGTGCTTGTTTAGCAGTTTAGAGAAGAAAATACCAGGATGGAATTTCAGCATCAATACTGTGGTATCTCCAGCACAATCATCTAAACCAGGGGTGCCCGTAGTCGGCCCAGGAGGCCGGCGTCCAGTTTCGTAGTTTCCCTCCTCAAACACACTCACTACACCAAGTGAGTGGAACCAGGTGTATTCATTTTTGTTCCTGTTATGAAGCGGACATAACAGTTCCGCTCTATAACATGGAATTTTCTCAAACGTGGGATAATAAAGGTTTATTCTATTCTTTTCTATTTGATCAGTGAAATCAACAAACTGTGATTCCTCCAGGACCACAGCTGGATGCATCTAAGCCAACGTGCAAATAAGGAGAAAAACAGAATCAGTCCAGAGTACGTAATGATATTTTTGGATGTTCTCACCTGAATCGAGCTGATTCTTGCAAAAAAAGAGATGATTTTGGGCTGCAAGTCTTCTTAGGCCCATGATTAAAGTTGAGCATCAGCAGTGAAGCCAATGCACCATCGATCAGGGGAAACATTACACAGCGTGCTTCAGGAAACTCGATGTTAACACGATTCCTCACCTGCTTCAGAACAGCAAGTCCTTCTCCTTCCCCACACACACACACACACACACAGAGGGTCAGACGCCTGTCACACACGGGAAATTGGACAGCGTTTCTTATCACTAGCTGAGAATGGAGTTTAGAGCTGGGAAAAGACGTGAGATGAGTCAGACCACAAATGAGCTAAAGAGAGGCTTGTAATCAGGACGTGTCATTTCCACACAACTTTTGTGATGGTGTTTCTCAGAGACTTGACTGGTCAAAATGCTTTCTTTCTTTTCTTTTCAAAGTCTGGTGTCCCTCCTCAAACACACATGTCGCACGTGGCAATGAACCGGTGAGTTGAACCAGGTGTGTTTGTTCAGGGAAATCACCAAACTGTGCTGGACACTGGCCTCCAGGAACTGCCACAGGTAGATCTGGTCTGCAGTAAAAACAGCATGAAAGATGCACATCTGCAGTACTTGTGCTACATCACTCACCTTAAAACTCATTACACAGACAAGACAAAGGTCCAGGTGGAAGCTGGAGCCGATCCCAACTGACTATGGACCCAAGGCAGGGTTCACCCTGGACAGGAGGCCGAGCCTTCAATGGGCAACACAAAGACAGACAACCATTCACAGCCTTTGGACAATTGGAGGAAACTGGAGAACCCGGAGGAAACTCACACATACGGGGAGATATTGTCCAATCCGCACTGAAAGACAGGGATCGAACCCAGGACGTTCTTGCCGTGAGGAGAAAGCGATAACCATCACCATATAAATAATAAAATAAATAAATAAAAATGATAATTTATGCAGAAACAAACCTGTTTTTCTACCGTTTTGTTCTGCAAATCTGCAAAAAAAAAAGACTAATTTTAACTGAAAATTAAGCTTGTTATTTGCTTATGTTGTCTAATTTACAGGGCATCATTTATTAATTCATTTTCCAAACCATTTATCCTGGGACTCAGGAGCCAATCACAGCTGAATACAAACCAAGGCAGGGTTCACCCCTGACAGGAGGCCAACACATCACAGACTGACCATTTAATTCAGTAATTTTTTTAAAGAAAGATTTCCAAACCATGATGACAAAGAAATATGCAACCGATTTAATAAAAAACATGGTAGGAGATCATGGATATGTCGATGTGCAATTTATTTGAGGAAATCTAATCTAGTGAAGAAAAACATGCAATGATAACCAACAGCCAAAATCACGATACACGGCAAAGCATTCAGGATATTAAACCTAAAACCTAAATCTTTTTCAAAATGAGAGCAAGAACAAAAAAATCAGAACAAATTAAGGAAAAAGACATTATGGCTACAGAGTGTAGCAGCTGTCTAAGCGTTGGTCAGGATTGCGTTTTAGTGCCCCAGCCATCTATGGCCAAGTCACCACAACTGGCCTCTCTATGGGTGGGTAGGATGCCCCAACCTCAGAAAAGTCCTAGCTAGTGGGTGGAATAGGGGATGAGTAATAAAATGCACAGAAAATAAGACACCCTCCCAAAAAAAAAGATAAATAACACAAATGTAGCACAATGCTAATGTTTACTTGTGCTAGTTAGCAGTGCTGCGGCTGAGCTTTAGCATTTTCAGCTCACATGTTGGTGACAATCCTTAACCCTTACCCTAACCTTCATCCTAATTTTCATACAAAAAAACATAAAATAAGCTGATTTACCAGTAATGTTGTACATTAAGAGAGTTGTAGAAGCTTATTTCTGGATCCATTTAAGCCTGGGTTAAGTCAAGCATTCAAATACTATTTCCCCTCGAGAGAACTGTCGCACTCCGACAGATCAAAACCCCTTAGTCAAGCTTGTCAGGCTCACACTGAAACTTCTAGCATGTTCTAGTCCCATCAGAAACCGTACTCTCAGGCTTTCTTTCAGGGTCTCTTTATTAACTTGTGCTTGTCAGACAGGAAGGCAGAGGCACTGTGTCACCTCCTCTGTCTCAGCTCCTGAAGAGCAGCGCACGACACATAATCAATTGCCCTGCGGAAACGACGAGCCGCCGGAGCCAGAAGGAGGAGGGGCAGGAGGACGCTTATGAGGACAATCAAATGCAAACGTACAGAGTCCCTCAGGTCAGCTCTTCTGTGTGTTCTGGAATTAAGGGGATAATCTACAATGTAGATAGGACTCACCTAATCACACCACACCAGCGTATACTTCCTCCCAGTCATGTGACACATGGCCACCAACTCCTAAAAAAGTGGCTAAACGCGCTCAACACTTCTAGCTAGCATTGTGGCTAGAATCATTCGGAGTGCAGGAGGGAGAGGGAGGGTCATCCTGTAGCCAACTGGACTCATTTGGACTCCAGGTCATGAACGGCTGTGGCACCAAAGTGTCAGGTTTTATTGACTAAGATTCATTTTGGCCAGAATTAGCTCACATCACTGAGCCTTGGGTGCCCATGACCACCACTTTTGGTAGATACTAACTACTGCACACCTGGAACACAATAAGACCTCAGATCTTTACACTCCAGCTTCCAGCACATCAATTTCAAGAACTGATTGTTCAATAGCTGCCTAATATATCCCACCCCCCTGACAGATGCTGGTGTACACAGGAACTGTTGTCATATTAACATACTACTTAATATTACATTACTTTGGTCCCGACAAAGCAGGAGAACCTGTGTGTGGTACAATGTGAAGCTCTAATCTCAATCGAAGCAGCAGCTCATGCGTAGATGGCCGTTTGTAGAAGATTGATGCAACACAATGAACAGTTAAGGTTCTCCTCCAAGCGTGTTGAGCTGTCTAGTGGCCTTCAGATCACCAGCTTTGATTGATCTGCTTTAGGCCGACGTTGCGTCTCGATTTCCTGGTCAAACAAGCCATCGTGGGCATCGTGTCCTACTGCCAACTGTAACCCCCTCCTCTGCTCCAGCCTTACCACATGACCACTTGCCAAAGCACCACTGTTTGAGCATCGTGGCTGCTTATGGCACTTGGCCCACTCGTGCTGGGCTAACCGAGCCAGGATACACATCTCAATCTGGGAGAGAAATATTCCTCCCGTCATAAAAAGGGAAGAGAATCAAATCAGGGCTGAGAGCATTAGCCTAATGGGACGAATGAAGCCACCATCGCAGACGGCTACTGTTACTCCTGCTCGACTCGTATTATAGACTTTAGAGCCGTAATCACACAGCGCAGCGTGGGGGCACCGTTGCCTTGCCGTGACAAATCCTCTTTATTTTATAGCCTTTCTTAAACCAGACTACAATGCTGAAACCATAACGCAACAGAGTCCCCGCTCTACATAATACACAGGGAGCATTCACCAATCCGCCTCAACATGGACCACGGCCAGGAGAAGTGAGGAACAGTTATTTCATTACAGTGGCACCTGTCAGGGGGATCGACCATATTGGGAGCAATGTTGAGAATCTGTCTTATTGTGATGGAGCATCTCCAGAGCTGCAGGTCTGGTGGAGTGTTCCAGGTCTGGAGTAGTTGGTACCAACAGTGATCTAAGGAGGGTCATGGGCACTCAAGGTTCACTGATGTATGTGGGGAGTGAGGTCTGATCTCAGAGAGGATCCTGTTGTACAGAACGTTAATGCTGCTCTGATAGAAAGGGGTCAGACACACAGTGCAGCAAAGTAGCTGTTGTAACACAGTATTGTTGCAATAAAGTTTCCCTGCTGTTCCCATTCATCTCTACTGCATTTGGCACCGGACTGTAAAACATAAAACCATCTGCAATGAAATTAACAGCATCCTGGCATCAGACTTACTTTTCCGAGCACTGAAAGTATATCCAGCCATGCATTAGGCCACAAAAGGTCTAAATTGCATGAGAACGTCATTTGAGGGAGTGATCTTTCTGCTTTATTGCGTTGAATGGAGTCCAGTTACACTGCAAAGTGACATCCGTCTGTCTGAAGAGCCAGGAGTCATTAAGGTCAGGCCTCATGCTCAACTCAGCTTTTAAACCTAAACCACATAAGCAAGTCTATTAGAGACGACAGGGTTTAAACCACTGGCCACTTTATTAAAAACACCCACCTTGTGCTTCCACTCAATGGCCACTTTATTAGAAACACCCACCTTGTGCTTCCACTCACTGGCCATTTTATTAGAAACCCCCACCTTGTGCTTCTACTAACTGGCCACTTTATTAGAAACACCCACCTTCTGCTTCCCCTCACTGGCCACTTTAATAGAAACACCCACCTTGTGCTTCCACTTTGATGTTGAGTGTTAGAAGCCTCCGACCGATGAACGTCTGCTGGTTGCTGGTTTCCACCTCTGCTAGTGTGGCGACGCTGGTGTGGGATCTGTACCACTGCACATATCACATATTCTTCCTGTGCATATTTGCTGAAGCCAATACAACATAATGAAAATACAGAAACTGGGAAAATGTCTACCTGAACTAGAAAGACATAACATATATAATAGTTATGATTTATGAAAATATATACAGGGATCTTGACTTATGTCGTAATCTACATAAGGAATTTCGAGGTTACATCTCTTTCCCCCGCCATCCCCTTTAAAAAATGTACAGTATAAAACTGAAAGTGAACGTAGAGCATAAAACGCCCAGAAAAAGCCATAACAGAGCCTCAGGTGGGTGAATGTCTCCCTCTGGTGGACTGACAGAGGAATGACTCCGTGGTATTACACACGTTGGTGCATTTTTTAACAAGTTTCGACTACGTCACACTCAGAGGAACAGAATCCCTGACGCAAGTCGAGTACCCCCTGCACAAACATATGGCTGTGTTTGTCGATCCCTGTGTCCTTACGTGTTTCCTCCGGGTTCTCCGGGTTCCTACCACTGTCCAAAGCTTGTGGTTTAGGTTGACTGGCTGCTGTACATTACCCATAGGTGTGAGTGTAAACGATTGTCTGTCTCTGTGGTGCCCTGTGATGGGTTGACCTCATGTCCAAGGTGATTACTGCCTGGGGCCCGTAGTCAGCTGGGATCAGCTCCATCTTCCCCGCAGCTGAACTGGATAAGCAATTTGGAAAACGAATGAGTAAATATATGTATATACCAGTCAAATATCTGGACACATTCAAAGTTTTTGCAGTTTTCAGAACTGACTGACCTTCAGTTTTTGAAGTACGATGGATGGTCGTATCTCTTTACTGAGCTGAATGGTTCTGAGATAATATGAATTCTAACAGTTGTTAAAAAGCGCTGTTAGCTGTGTAACAACCTGACTTCTGCACAACACAACTGATGAGCCCAACACAATAAAGAAATAGGAAATTTCACCAATGAACCCTGACCAGGCCCTGACCTGTGAAGTGAAGACCACATCACGAAGCTCACTGAGAAGAGGCCAAGGGTTTGTAACACTGTCAACAAAGCAAAGGGTGGTTACTTTGAGGAATCTAAAATAGAAAACATATTTGCTACATAATTCCATGTATCTGTTTCATATACTTGATGTCTTCAGTATGTATCTACAATGTAGAAAATAGTAAAAATAAAGAAAACATTGAATGAGAAGGTGTGTGCAAACATTTGATTGGTAGTGTGTATATATTTCTGTAAGCTTACAAATTAGGCAAAATATACATATTTTAGGGAAGTAGTCAACTTTGAATTATCAGTTACATTTAAACATTTCTCGCGAGTCAAATATGAATTTTTAAAGACATATCCGCCAGTACTTATATGACCATTTCTGACCACAGGACCCCTGCTGACCAGGCAGTTGGGTGGTGGACTTGTCTCAGGACAGCAGTGACACTCACTACTATACGTGGTGCTAGAGCTGGTTGATATATTGTATTAATATTAATATTTATCATATTAAATATTGAGATTCCATACTATCTCTTGCCACAATATTACACCTATACTGCAGTGCCAAGTATCGATGTATTTATTTATTATGTATTTAATAGACTTTTATTTTGGTATCTGCCTAATCTGATAACGCTTCTGAAGTCCACAAGATGGCGCAAGAGCACATTCTCCTGCATCGCAAGAGAAATCATAAATGGGAATGTTCGAGTGAAACGAGTCATGCGATATTTTTCTTATAATGCATAATAATAATATTTGGGAGAAATATAGCAATGGAGTGGTTGCATTACTTGGTGTATTGTAAAATGTTTATTTTACAAATGCAATATCGTGGCTAAAATATCGCGACAGTATCGTATCGTCACCTCTGTGGTAATTTCCACCCGTATCAGACACCGTGTTTTTTGCTGGTGGACCGAGGGCTGAGAGCGGCTCTGTGGTCAAAACACACACTGTTCAACATCTACACCAGCAAGGAGCTACGGGTTCCTGATCAGCCATAACATTAAGACCACCTGCCTAAAATAGAGTAGTCATGTGTGTTTTGAACCTTTTAATCAGAGACGGTAACTTGGATCACTACTGCAGACCTGGAACACTCCACAAGATCTGAGAGATGCTCCATTACAATGAGGCCTCAGAGCCTTACACTCCTTCTAGCACATCAACTTCAAGAACTGACTGTTCCCTTGCCGCCTAATATATCAGGTGCCATTGGAATGAAATGCCACACACTTGCATGGGGGTAGCTTTGGAAATCCAAAGACGTTTTTGCACAGAAAGGGGACATCCGGTTCCCTCATCAACGCCTCATCCCGGTCGATGCAAAGGTTTCATAATGAACGGCCGTTCTCCAGTGGTGCTTTCCATCAACACTTTATTACATCAATACCTCCCCCTCCCTCGGCCCCTCTGCTTCTGAAATATGCATGCACACTTTCCTTGCAGCTTTCCAGCGGGCAGATTAAGGGGATGGGAGGTATGCTCGAGCATGCCATCTTCAAGTCAAACAAGTATGAATGCTGTCAGTTGCAATGAAATATTCAAGCATCTCTCTTTTCCCAGTTCTGGCGACTTTAATTAGACGAGCAGGCTGTCCGCTTAGGTAGCGCACACGTCATTCAGCTTTCTACTGTCAGAGTAGCCGGTAAGATGCATTCGACATCTGCAATTTCAAGAGAAATTTCAACTTTTACAAATTTCAGCATAATTCAGATGGAAAATGGTTAATTCTAGAGACAGAGCCTCTTTACAGTGGAGGTGAATGGAACCAGACGTCTCCAACACTAGAAGAGCTCCTGTAGCTCCTCTCAACCCCCACGTGTCTGAGTGTTCCTATGGAATGGCGATGATGGTAAAACACAGAATCTGAACTAAATCACTCCTGGAGAGCCCTCCACCATGAGCGGGTTCAGTTTTAGGCCTCAGAACTCCCAGGTATCAGGCAGCATCTCTGTCACCATCTTATGTTTCTTTTAGAGATGTCTGGTTCCATTCAGCCACAGGTCTAACACACCAGATCCACTCTGAAGGTTGTTAAGGTCCAGAAACGTTCTAAAACCAACTGGAATTCCCCTTCAATGCACTGAACTGTGTATGTGTCCTTTGAGTTGCCGTCGAGGGACAGGAAGACAGACGTGGGTCAGACGCTTGTTTACCCTGAGAACTGAAGTCATAAAAGTGCTGTAGTTAAGAGTCAACTCTCGCGTGGAACTTCTCAGCTCAGATCAACCCAAGCTTTCGCAGATTCGACACTTTTTTCTGGACGGCACGTTTGGGTCTGAAGGAACAGTTTGGAAAAAGGTCAAATTTGCACAGTTCATCCCCTTTCAAAAACGTAGGTCAAGGATGCCCATAGTCCAGTAGGGATGGTGTCCAGCACAGTTTGATAGTTCCCCTCCTCAAACACACCCACTACACATGGCAATGAACAGATACGTTGGTCAGGGAAATCACCAAACTGTGCTGGACTCTGGCCCTCGAGGGCCACAGCTGAACACCCCTGTTGTAGACCATCAGTGAAGACATGCTTGATGTCTGAAGTTTGCTTCTGTAGCTTCATCACTAGAGATATGATGCTAATGTAGTGATACAGAAATGGAGTAACTAGCTCTCCAAAGCTATCCAACAAAATTGGCACTGCAGGCCTACGGTGGTACTAGAAAGTATGTGAACCCTTTTCCAAATTTGATCAAAAACTGTCAATGCACTGCCTTATATTGGTGGTGGTTGGGACCTTGCGCTAGCGATCAGAAGGTTGTAGGGTGCTATTGATAGTGGTGTGCTGCTCCATGTGTGGATAGGTTAATGCAGAGTTCAGTTAATGCAGTCAGTTTCTTAACTGTTTTGCGAATATCAGACTTTATCCCTGTTCTAGCAATAAAACACCTACTCATTCCTGATTGTCCCATAGCGTGACAACAGACTATTTTCCCTTCAAATAAACTGCTAATCTTAAAGGTGCATTTACTTTTGCAACACCTTTTTACTTTTAGGAGATGTGAAAATCAAAAGAACCTATACGTCACTCATGCAGAAATGTTCTAAAGGGTTCAAATACTTTGCATGTTTCTGGTACTGTTGCCCATATTTCTGATTAGTGCATGTTATTACGTTTCCCTCATTTGACCCTTGAAGAGCCATGAAGACATTTTTTACAACCTCCTCTGGGGACCTCACATACATCAGTGAGCCTTGGGCGCTCATGTCACAGGTTGTCCTTCCTTGGATCACTATTGGTAGGTACTAACTACTGCAGACCTGGAACCTCCACAAGACCTGTTGCTCCATCACAATAAGGCCTCAGATTATTCTCCTGCTTCCAGTACCTCAATTTCAAGAACTGACTGTTCACTTACAGCCTAATATATCCCACTCTTCTGACAGGTGCCATTGTAACAAAATTACTGGATAGACAATGATGGTGGTAATGTTCCTATTCTGGTAATAACGGTCATATGGTATCAGAAACCACATAATCGAGTCTATTGGAGATTACTGAACAACTGGCCAGGGTTTCAGTTGTGCTTGGTGGTTATGGCCTGTTGTAATAATTTGTGTACATCAATAATTAACAGCCACATTATCCTCATATGCAAAGTCAAATTGCAGACACCAATCATGCAATGACGGAATACATTTGGGAAAATGGAGAACTGTGGCAATTCGACTTTCCGCCAAACTATTCTCTTAATTCATGTTGCATCTCCGGTTTCTTCGAAACCTGCTGGGCATACGGTCTCAATGTCCTGAATGCTGGAGGCATCTGTGGCATCCCCTCCACTTGCCACGCTGCTCCTGGAAGACAAACTGGCCAAGAGAGAGTTGACCCCTTGGGCATAAAAATCCTTCATGTTGAAGAATGGAATCCCAGGGATTGGCCCTTTCCCTTCAAATCCGAACTGGTCCGACTCTACGAGAGCCTTCTGTCGCTGATAGTACTTGGAGAACTTGTTGAAGATGATGGTGATGGGCAGGGCCACCACCAGCAGGCCGCAGATGATGCAGAGAGTGCCGATAAGTTTCCCTGCAAGCGTGACGGGGTACGTGTCCCCATACCCGACTGTGGTCATGCTGATGGTGGCCCACCACCAGCCCACAGGGATGGTCTGGAGCTCAGACTCATCCTCATCTCGTTCCACAAAGTAGATGAGCACAGAAAAGATGGATATTCCAACAGAAAGGAAGAGCAGGAGGAGCCCGACCTCGTGGTAGCTGTGTCGGAGGGTGGCTCCAAGGGATCGCAGGCCAACAGAATGACGAGCCAATTTCAAAATCCGGAAGATGCGCATGAGCCGAAGGATCTGAACCACCTTCCCGACATTTTCCAGCTCCTCGCTCTCTTCGGGGTCCACTTTCTCAAACGCCAGGGTGGCATAGTAGGGGACAATAGAGACAAAGTCTATGATGTTGAGGGTGTTGCAGACGAATTTGCGCAAGTACGGCGTGACGGCAAGTCTGATGATGAACTCGAAAGTGAACCAGATGATGCAAATAGTCTCAAAAATATTCAGCACTGGGTCTTCCACCGGTTTCTCATTGGCGTCCACCTGGTGGAACTCAGGCATGCTGTGGATGCACATTGCCACAATGCTAATCAGCACCACACTCAAGGAAACCACAGCCAGCACCTTGGCTGACAATGAGTACGTTGGATTCTCCAGCCGAAGCCACAGCTGCTTACGCTTCTCTGAACACCAGGTGCCCTCAAACTTCTCAATGTCCTTGTCCAGCGCCGACAGCTCCTCCATGGACGAGTCAAAGCTCTCGTGAAGCTGGTTCTGCATCTCGTCATCATTCCAGTCTCGCTCTCTGGCGCCCTCCTTCTGCTCTTGGAACTTGTTGCTGCAGCAGGAGTCCAGGTGAAGCTCCTTGATGCCCCAGTACTCGAGCTCCTGGCTGAAGCTGAACACACACAGCTCCTCCATCAGGTGGATCTTTCCTGTGTTGTAGAAGTTCAACACATAGCAGAAGAAACGCGGATTCCGATCAAAGTAGTACTCGCGCTCCAGGGCACTGTAGTCATCACACAGCTCCAGGATGGCAGCCTCCGAGTGGCAGCAGAGCAATCGGCCGAGGCGCGTGTGCGGAAAGCGCTGCAGAACCACCCGGGCCACCCTCTGCTTATAGCCACCCACGTTTAGGTTGATGAAGCTGTCCTCCGGGCCACGGCAGTGCAGGATCTGTCCATACACCATGGTGGTCGTCTGGGTTTGGAAGGGGTGGAATGATGGGAAAAGCCTTCAGGTGGAGTAGGCCTCACAGTTAGTGCCCCATAACCTGTAACAGAAAGGAAGCAAGTCCACGGTTAAAGGCTGTAGAACCCTGAAGAGAAAAAATGTCTGACATTTTTTCAACACAGGAACATTTTTGCTTTGGGGAGTTTCCTACTATAGAGCAGGAACTTTATCAGGGCATGCACTGAAGACTTGGATGTCTGTAACTAAGTTTGGGTTTTGGAGATGCCAAAGTCAAAGCAGAAAGGAATCAGTTTGATGAAATAAAAATAAAAAAGGTTCCCTTTTTGGCCATTCCAACTCATTTATGTTAAATTCGTGTGTCGACGCAGAAAGGGTATTCTGTCCATACTTTGCATTTATTTAGTTGGTATTTTTTATTGTGCGTGTTTCCCGAAAGCTTGTGGATGAATGAAAGGGAGCAGCACCCTCAGAAGACATGGTTGCCAAAGCTCGATTAGTTAATTTAAAAAATAGTATTTGTTGTTGTTAGTAAATTTTGACTCTGCCCCCTAGTGGATTAATTAATTAACATCCATGTCCAGCATAAAGAATGCATGAAAGTATGTGGCCAGTGACAGTTACAGCACTTAAGAATGACATTTCCTTTGTACAGAAAGTAAGTGTAATTATGATGTGGGTAATAAAAATGTAAAATAAATATTGTCACGATTTTGCAATATCACAAACCCATTAATTAAAAAATTTCTCAGCCTATAATATTTGTTGGAATGACTGTACTGGTATATGAATAAACTCCACACTACACTAGTCTGTGTAAGTGGAAGATATTTTATAACCATTTGATCATTTTTGTTGTATAGCTTCTTGTTCTGAATAAAAAAAGACTGACATTAACATTTTCCCCATTTTTGACATCAAAACAGATGGTAAATATCAAGAGTGTAGTCAGTACAGAATGTAAATGTAATGCAATGTTTAACTGCATAATTATGTAATACATTTGCATTTGCATTTGAGAAAAGCAGCAAAACCACAGCAATATAAATAAAAGATCAACCTTACATTTCAACAAATAAATACATTTTTGTAACTTCTTGTTCACTTTAATTGGATGCTGAGGTTTGCTCATGTATTACTGCAGCATCCCACCACATCGTAAAACACCACAAAGAACACATTCCCTATCAAACCCTACTAAACTGATGCTTAAAAAGGTGGTTCATGCTCGAAAACCCTCCAATGTGGCTGAACTACAACAACTCTGCAAAGCTAATGGATATTGATCTTTTGCAGTGACGCAAAACAGATTTTCAGGTCATTATGAGCCCTGTAATGTCCTGCAGAGTACAAAAAAAGACAGTAGAGTACAATAGTAAAGTATCAAAGTACTGAAGAGTACAGTATAGTAGTACAGTATAATTACTCAATATATTATTAGAGTACAGTACAGTATAATACATCAATAAAGTATCTGAGTACAAAGTAAAGTTTTAGAGTACAGTACACTATAACAAATTAGTATAGTGTGAGAGAACAGCAGAGTACATAAGTATAGTATCAGAGTAGAGTACTTTTAGTATTAGAGTACAATAGAGTACATTAGAATAGTGTTGGAGTATTAGAGTACAGTACAGTGTATTATAATACAGTGGAGTACATACAGTGGTGTGAAAAAGTGTTTGCTGATTTCCTTTTTTGTGTGTTGTTTCAGATCATCAAACAAACAAATTTAAATATTAGTCAAAGACAACACAACTAAACACAAACTGTGTTTTGTAAGTGAAGGATTTCATTATTAAGGGAGAAAATCCAAATGTACATGGCCCTGTGTGACAAATTGTTTGCCTCCTAAACCTAAGAACTGTTTGGGCCCTTAACAGCAACAACTGTAATCAAACATTTGTAAAAACTTGCAATGAGTGTTTTACAGCTGTGGAGGAATTTTGGTCCAAATTCATCTTTGCAGAATTGTTATACTTCAGCAACATTGGAGGGTTTTCCAGCAAAAACTGCCTTTTTTGGTTTTGGCAGACAGGAAGTCTTCCAGCTCCTGAAACAGCCCCAGACCATCACACTACCACCACCATGTTTTACTGTTGGCATGCAGTTATTTTTCTGAATTGTAGTGTTACTTCTATGCCAGTAATGGGACACACACCTTCCAAAATGTTTAACTTTTGTCTCATCAGTCCACAGAGTATTATCCCGAAAATCTTGGGGATCATCAAGATGTTTTCCGGCAAAATTGAGAAGAGTCTTGATGTTCTTTTTGCTCGGCAGTGTTTTTCGTCTTGGCACTCTGCCATGCAGGTCATTGCTGCCCAGTGTCTTTCTTATGGTGGAGACATGAACACCGACCTTAACTGAGGCAAGTGAGGCCTGAAATTCTTTGGATATTGTTGTGTGGTCTTTTGTGACTCTTGGATGAGTCGTCACTGGACTCTTGGGGTAATTTTGGTCGGCCGGCCACTCCTGGGAAGATTCACCACTGTTCCATGTTTTCACAATTTGTAGATAATGGTTCTCACTGTGGTTCTCTGGATCCCAAAGCTTTAGAAATTATTTTACAACCTTTTCCAGACTTAATTTCTTTCTCATTTGTTCCTGAATTTCTTTGGATCTCTGCATGATGTCTAGCGTTTGAGGATCTTTTGGTCAGTTCACTTTGTCAGGCAGCTCTTATTTAAGTGATTTCTTGATTGAGAACAGGTGTGGCAGTAATCAGGCCTGGGTGTGGTCAGAGATATTGAACTCAGGTGATGAACCACTGTTATAGATCACTTTGTCACACAGGGCCATGTAGGTTTGAATTTTTTTTTTCTCGCTTAATAATATATTCTTTACTTAACAAACACATTTTGTGTTTACTTGTGTTGTCCTTGACTAATATTTAAACTTGTTCAATGACCTGAAATATTTCAGTGTGACGAACATAGAAACAAAAATCAGGAAGAGGGCAAACACTTTTTTCACACCATTATAAGTATAGTGTTAGAGTACAGCAGAGTACATTAGTATACTATTGTAGTTATAGAGTACAGTACAGTGTATAGGAGTACAATAGAGAAGTAAAGCATTAGAGTAAAGTACATTGTATTATAGTGCAGCAGAAAAGTATTAAAGTGCAGTACAGTGTATAATAGTTCTGTAGAGAAGTAAAGTTTCAAAGTAGAGTAAATTTAGTGCTAGAGAACAGTAGCGTACATTAGTATGGTGTTAGAGTACAGCAGAGTACTTAGTATACTGTTGGAGTGTTAGAGTACAGTAGAGTGTATTATAGTACAGATGAGAAGTACAGTATTAGAGTCCAGCAGAGTACATTAATATAGTGTTGTAGTATTAGAGTACAGTACAGTGTATTAGAGTACAGTAGAGAAGTAAAGTATTAGAGGTCAGTACAATGCATTATAGTACTGTAGAGAAGTAAAGTATCAGAGTACAGAAAATTGTTTTATAGTACTACAGAGCAGTAAAGTATTAGAGAACAGTAGTAGAGAAGTAAAGAGTATAGTGAAGAAGTAAAGTATCAGAGTACAGTAGAGAAGTAAAGTATTAGTATAATGTAGAGCAGTAAAATATTAGAGAACAGTAGTAGAGAAGTAAAGAGTATAGTGGAGAAGTAAAGTATCAGAGTACAGTAGAGAAGTAAAGTATTAGTATAATGTAGAGCAGTAAAATATTAGAGTACAGTACATAAGTAAATGATCAGGGTACTGTAGAGGAGTAAAGCATTAGAGTAAAATAGAGAAGTAAAGTATTAGAGTACAGTACAGAAGTAAAGTATTAGAGTACAGTAGATAAGTATTAGAGTGTAGTAGAGAAGTAAAGTATTAGAGTGTAGTAGAGAAGTAAAGTATTAGAGTACAGCAGAGAAGTAAAGTTTTAGAGTACAGTACAGAAGTAAAGTATTAGAGTACAGTAGAGAAGTAAAGTATTAGAGTACAGTAGCGAAGTATTAGAGTACAGCAGAGAAGTATTAGAGTGTAGTAGAGAAGTATTAGAGTGTAGTAGAGAAGTAAAGTATTAGAGTACAGTAGAGAATAGGGTGTAGTAGAGAAGTAAACTATTACAGTAGAGAAGTATTAGAGTGTAGTAGAGAAGTAAAGTATTAAAGTACAGTAGAGAAGTATTATAGTACAGTAGAGAATTATTAG
>JBBIGC010000145.1:21124368-21138843 GCA_037576955.1 Lepidarchus adonis
GTGTGTGTGTGTGTGTGTGTGTGTGTGTGTGTGTGTGTGTGTGTGTGTGTGTGTGTGTGTGTGTGTGTGTATGCAAAATGCAAATAAGGCACACATATGAACTAAGGCTTTAAATTGTTTAAATGGTTTTATTGTACTGACAAAGAACCAGAGAGATTATGCGAAGACAAGAAACTGATATTGTATTTCATGTTAAGCCAAATTTGCAGAAAAAGTTGATACATTTGCACAAAGTCAACTAATTTTGTATGAGTAAATGGTGGGGTACAAAGTTAAATCACTGAGTCCACTACACCAGATAGAGATCGCCTGTTATACTTCACAGAAAATTCTCAATTAGTTATTCATTCACAATTTAGAAATGTGTGTATTTAATAACCATAAATGAGTAAAATGCCCAAATGTAGTAAACCAATTAATTATATTTGTAAAAAGCTAATGACCTGAAACTGCAGCATATATCAATTAGATAATATATAATTATGGTCTCTCATTGATTCATTTATACTCTCAGCCAAACCAATCGAAATTACTTATGTGTGGTACTACAAACGTCTACGTAGATTTGTATTTAGTCCTCACCTCTCCAAATGGTGTGTAGAAATTTAAAATGTTCAGATCTTTATCACCTCCAGGGGTCCTAAGAGATCCTGCTATTGCAAGTACACTCCCACAGTGATTCCACTGGATACTGGCGACATTCATACCTGTCTCGATTATTACTGCATCTGCACTCACAAGGAAGGAACAGAAAAAAAGACTTCATGAAAGCCCATAACAAGAAAACTAAAAATGAATGCTTTTGAAATCATTATAATTTATTTAATTTCTCAAATGTTATTGTATTTAATAATTAACTTTATTGTCATTACTTAAACTAATTTATTTGTGACGTTCTATCTAAACATTATCATTACTATTACAATTATTATTACCATTATTATTATTATTCTTACACTTATTATTATTACTGCAAAATCTGAAAACTCTGCTATGATTATGTTCTCTTACAAAACTGATGCCCTATTAAATAGAGAAAACAAGTGTTATTCTGTTTTTCTAACTCTGAATCTGTGTATTTGCCTTTTACTCCACTCACTGTCATCGTTCTCGTAGCGCATGACTTGGCATCGGCCATTGTCGTAGCATATAGCGAGACACGGGCAGTCTGGCTCCACATAACCCTCTGCACCCGCGTACCAGTGAATCCCTGCAATGCTGAGTGGGCCGGTCACATTCATCAGGCAAGGTAAGGTCATCTTCATCTGAAGAACACAAACATTCATCAGGATAACAATGTCTTTCTCATCAGCATTCATTCCAAATTACAGTAAAAACCTTAGAGACCAGCAGAGGTCTTCACATTCAGACACTGAATTCAATTTTCCATCCTAGATGTTGTAGTCACAGGTAAATATGAACATAGGTGGACATTAAATGCAATCAGCGGGTGAGTTAAATATGAGCAATTTGAAAGTACAGCACCAGACACTGGATATGAGGTTCTAGATAAGAAGATCTCTCCAGAACAAACTACCCTTAAGGTTTATAAGGAGTGTAAGGTCATTTCTGCAGCCAAAAAGGTCTGTTCTCATGTGAATAAAGCCATCTGTACTCACAATGAAGTTGCCTTGATTGTCATAGATGTGGATCTCTCCATTGGCCATTCCAAAGAGTAAGATCTTACTGTCTGGAGACCAGGCCACATGAGCCAGCTGGATTCCCTTTAACTCCTTCCCCCAGATCCTGTTCCCTGCAGCACCAGGAGACACACAGGTCATCAACAGACAAATAGCTGATCCAGAATCAATTAGCCAAGGACGGCACCATATTCTGATGAATTTATTTAATGAATGTCAACCATTAGATATCTGACACCAATATAAAGTTTGAATGTCTGCTTTTTTATAGTAGATATAATGATCACCATTTGCAATTTATAGAGGATATGGCACTAAATATCAATAGGAATTTGGCATAAGTCTCTTCGTTGGCAGTGTTTCCTCAGGATAAAACACCCCATAATGTGATTTTTAAAAATTGGGTGCAATTAAAGAAACCCGCATATCCTAAAAAACAGTACTAAAAATATTTTTAAAACTTTTTAAATTTAACATACTATTTTTTCCTCTTGACTGTGTGTTTATTGTATTATTCCTCTTATTATTAATAATGGTATAGGACCCATGAGTCCTTCAGTAAACTCACCGTCCACTGATCCTACAATAACAGCGCCATCTTCATACACAATGCAGATCTTCTCACCATCTGCATTCCAGCTCATACTCCTCACCACTGACTTATTCCTGTTATTAATCATCTCCTCGTACCAGGAGCCTTTTCAGCATGTAGCACAAAGAACATAAGCTCACAGACAGAAAAGTTCATTCGTGTAAAACAAGAAGGGAAAAAGCAAACAGGACAGGACACTCACCCTTGTAGAGCATCCAGACGATTATCAGACCATTCTGGTCACTAGTGGTCAGTTTCTGGTACTGCTCGTTCCATGTTACTACCTGCACAGCACCTGCAAAGAATAAAAAAACATGAACAAAGACTAAAGATGAAGAATTCATGTCCAAAAGTTTGTAGACACCAACTCATGCAGCATTTCTTCCTTTAATAGCCTCTACTCTTCTGGAAATGTCTTACACTAGATGTTGGAACATTAAGCTGATGATTTGAGTGTCTCAGCCATGACAGCATTGGTGAGGTCAGGTGCTGCTGTTACAAGTCACAAATGTGTTAGAAAGAGCTCAGTAACTACATAAAACTCCTCAGCCCAATGCAAGGGGTTTTAACCTCTCTAGCCAACATCTAGCATTAGGTGCATGATGGGTCTTTTGTGGATACTCATTTGCGAGCACCTTAATACAGCTAAATTCACACAGAGGTGTCGAAACTGGTCCTGGTGGGGCATTGTCCAGCACAACTAGGTAATTCCCAGGTGTACTGGAGAAGAGAAAAGACCCAATTTTGCTGGATACCAGCCCTCCATGACCAGAGCAGGACACCCCTGCATTAGAGTCAAGATTCAAGATGTTAAATTTGTCACATTCAGATACAACACACAGTGAAATGTACACTGATCTGCTCTAGACTGTGCAAGATAGGATATATTATTAGGATATTATTAGGAACATTATTTTAAGTCAAAATAGAGTTTTAAAAAACTAAATTAAGTTGTTAAAAAAGGGTAATCAAGCTAGAATGCAATCAAACAAATCAGTCCAGAAGAACCATAGATGCTAACATCAGGAGATGCTGAAAAATACTACTGACAGAATATAGCAGCATGGGTAAAGAGTACTGGAATTACAGGAATCAAAAATATTCCAACACATTACATTCAAACACATGTACTTTTTCTTACCACTGTGTCCTTCTAGGGTCTGATTCATAGACAGGTTACTGGGAGCAGCAAGACCTTTTAGTTTAGCATCATCTGGATTGTGGAAGTTGCAACAAGTCAGTACTGATTTTACAGGCTTGATTACTTAAACATGCAAACCAATATTATATGCATTTTCTCTGATTTAATATAAAAAGAGCAGAATTTAGTCTGTACTACCTCGTTCCTGCTACTATTGTGTACAGAGATATAACAGTCTATATCAGATTTAGACTTCTTAAGCCAACAGAGGGCTATTTTTCTCACTAGTAATCATGACATAAATAACATTACATAACATGCTTTTGCAATGAGAACTAGCCAAGTTACTCTAGTACATACACCGACATCAAGGTACAAACCCGTAGCTGCATAAAACCCTTTTTCACCTGTTTGGGTTTCTAACTTTAGGACCTTAAGGAGGCCTTCATCTCCTCCACATGCAATGAAACCCTGATTTTTGTTCCAGGACACACATTTCAGTCGAATGCTGTTGGGAATGGCAATCTAGGAGCAAAACATAAAAACATTTCTTTAATACATCCAGCATCACCCTACCAGTTGAAGAAAGGCCTAGAATAATACATAACTTGCCCTTTGCATTTACTTGAGCATGTGATTTAAAAATGGGCAAATTAATTATAACACTGAATGACACGTTTTTGGTTTAGATCATTATTACTCTGCCTTTTTGTTAACATTGACAAAGTTCGGCTCCATTGCCCATCTGGGAACCAACTCTTATACAAAGTAGACGCCACTGATATAATTTTTTCTTGTAAAATTGTAACTGAACTCAGTCAGAGTGTCTGCTAACAACTGGCAAACTACCTTTTCTAACCAGCAAAAAAGATAAGACGTTTACTTCACAAATAGTATGTGGGTTAGGTAATAGAAAAGCACTTTAAGTCCGTTACCTTTTTACTGAGGTAAATAAACATCGCTGTTGTTAGCCGTGCTAGCTAGCACACTTTTAAGAGTTATTACAAGGCGGAAAAGGGTTTTTCTCGCCCCGTTGAACGCAAGAGACGCACTCAACACTTTATAGTCATTCTTCGAGATTAAATTTACTTGAAAACTGTTCTCAGGCCATTTGAAGACTAATTTTAATCTCAGAGAGAGAAAAGCAAAACCGCTATCTCGGCGCTGGGCTGCTGCGTTGAGTGGTTTCTAGGTAACCAACTACAGGAAGTGACGTCGCTTCATAGTGACTTGGAAAGCTTCATAATATTACACCAACAATATTTTAATTTAATTTATATTTTATATATTTTAATCATTATGGTAAAAAAAAGTATAACTTATTGTCATAATTTAGAAAAAATACACTACTAATAATTATTTTATCATACTAAAATGTTAAATGTACTAAAATAATATTCTAATATAAAATAAATTATAATATTACACAACTAATAATTTTTAACATATTTTTTTAAAGTTTCTTACATTTATTTATTTCATTAATGCCTTCTAAAAGATATACTAGCCTGTCACAAATACTAATTTTACACCATTAATAATTTAATATATATTTTAAAGAGTCTTAAAATAATTATCATTAAGGAAAATAGAAAAATATTACATTTACTTGACAGTCACAACTACATACGATTGCACAATAAATACTTGTTGCTTAAAGTTACTACATATAACATAAATATAATATTAAATGTAAAGTGTTTCACCTTAATGTTAAACTAAGGAAACATGTGCCTTTTTGCACAAATGTGTCTTTAAGGTAGGATAAGTAGAGGGCAAAATGTTTTTTAAAAGTACTTTTTATGCTTTTTAGCTTACCGATTATTACATTTTCATGCAGCCACCACAAAAATATAGCAGAATAGTAAAAATAAAGATCAATATTATTTTGTTGATGAAATATTACATCAAATAATGAGTAATATATATTATATATCTTGTGCAAAAATTAAATGCAACTATCCAAAAAACAAGATAAACAATAGTATCTTCATATTTTATACAATATGTATAACTCCTAAGCTTCTAGAACCTGCTTTGTTTGATGAATCATGTGTGAGGTGTATTATTCATTTGAAAATCTTCAAAATATTTATCAGTATAAGTTTGTTATCACAGATTGCTGTGAACATCAGGAATCTGAGCACATTTTCCAAAGTGTTTTTATTGTCTGGTAGACATCTGTACAAAGCATCCAGTATAGAGGACATTATAGAAGTAATGATATACACACATAGCATTTTCCCATTAACAGAAACCTTTATAAGGTTATGTACTTTATTTATCATTTACAAAATAAAAGTCTAAGCACCATATTGATACATTGGACTGGACTTAAGTCCAAACAGTTACAGGCACCCATTTGTTTCTGATAACATAAACAATTCTCTAACGTAAAGAAATAAAGCTACTGTAATAATTGGCTGCTGTGTCGATACAACGAACACATATTTTAAACGAACATGCAGAGCCACAAAGGGCCCTAAACAACAGCAAGACAGATGTGTAGTAAGGAGAAATCCCGCAGACTGGTTCAGGCTGATGAAAGCTGGCGTGTACCATCCTCTCCAGCTCTGCGCTCAGCGAAGACGAAACTGCTGAACCTTTCGGGTGATATCGTCCAGTGAAAACAGTCAAGGATAAAACAGTCCTCACAAAAGCAGAGGGGGCAATTAATTAGTCACAATCACTTTCTTAAAACTTCTGTTCACTGTTCACTCACTGCCTAATATACCGCCCCCATGTAATGAAGAAATAAGAGTCAATTTTACTCATTTTACTTCACATGGAAGTGGTCTTAATGTTATGGCTGATCAGTTGATAATGATGTTGATGATGATAAATAACCCCAAATAATATATAGAAACTTTGCATATATTTTCTCAAGAAATGTAACTAGTGATGTCCTGATCTGATCTCAAAATGTCAGAAGTATTGATCTATTTTAAACTGGAAAATCATTTACTGTATTATATGTATTATATGAACACTTTGTGAGGCAGTACAGTAAGGTTCTCCATCACCTACGAGGTGTTTTATCAGACGTGACTGTGATTGGATTTACCACAGACATTTTGAGTCTGATGTTCACCCAGTGCAGATACTTGAAGCACATCAGATTGTCTGATCTCATGCAGCTCATCTCTAATTCCACCTACTACCTAGAAGGCCTCTAATCCTACGACACTAATGCATCTTCTATCTACCAGTTCAGGTACCAAACAGATGCTGGCTCCCATCATGCTGTGTAGTGGGGGAGAGGGAGGGCCAACCCAGTGGAAGCCAACTGGACTCGGGCCACGGATGGATGTATCCACCAGGTGAAAGGATATGTTTGCTGGTTATCTCTTTTATGCTGTGGTGGACCTTCTTCTGGAAAGCCATCTGAGCTTCGCACATGCACGCGTCCTCCGTCACATCGCTGCGCGCCTCCTCTGAAAGAGTGAAAAACATTGATTGGTCGGTTGCATCAAGTGAACTCCATGCTGAATTCTGCATTGCGATTGTCAAGCAGGTGCTTCCACTGCAGTTTATGTATGTTCTGGTACATGATGCTCTCTAAGGAGGTCGGCGTAAGAACATTTTAAGACCACCATGGTGGCAGCTAAAGGCCAAACATAACAGAAGAACATGTCACTGAGTGTAAGAAGAGTGGGCGAAGCTTATTGTCTCACCTCAGCTAAGCAGATTCCTGTAGAACATCATTTACATAAACATTTCTGAACTGAATTTAAATAAAAAATTTTCCTCTCATGTGTCCTCCTGGTCTCCAGGTCACATGATACCACCAGCACTGGACGAGACCATTGAACCTAACCATTATTTCTTGGTCGTCCCAGCCTATCCCATGTTGGCTGCATCCTCATGGGCCAATTAGATCTGATCATTATTCAAACTTTTGCTCTAGTTGAATGGCCAGGTGTAATTTTGCACTGCAGTGGAAGCCAAGCATCAGTCATATTACACAGTTCAGAGTTTTTTCAATAGTTTCATTCAACAGGACAGAACTAAGCAAAACCTCTTTATCGTTACAGTTCCATCAATGTCAGTTTCACCGCTTAGCCCCTCAACACTGGGAGGGTGAGGGCTAACACATGCCTCCTTTGAAACATGTGACGCTCTAAAACCAGTGCTGCTAACGCAACATCACTGCACAGCTCAACACGCTTGGAGGAGAACACTAACTGCTAATTTAGATACATGAGTGTTGAGGAAAGGGAGGAGCACAGAGAGCAAAGCCATGGACTCCCCATCCTGCATGGCTATGGCCTCATAGGGGAACGAATATTGGAGCTTAGATGGTTACACCACTCAGGAGACATTTTACATGGTTCATATGGGTCTTTCAATCTTTATTGACCAAACTGGTCATCTATAAAATGGTTAGTGAGAACAAAAGCAAGTCTATCTACATGCAAACAGATCATCACTCCAGAAACCCAGACATTAATCAGAGTAGAATGACCAACCGTTGGCTTGGGAGCATGTTTTCTTGTCCGGGTTAAGGACGTATCCCACCCTACATTTGCAGTAGTAAGAGGTGCGGTTGCTCACGCACACGTGCTCACAGTCGTGTCCGACGGAACATGCGTCCAAACCTACAGACAATAATCATCACAGCACCACTAGCAGTGTTAGAGCAAACACACAGCTACACATTATTCATGCAGACAGAGTCATCAGGTTACAGGACGATCGATATGTTCAAATCAGAGACAGGATTTTACAGTAGATACTACCAGAAAATGTGTATTTCCCCAACGAAAGGCCACCCCACGTTATAGGCCGCCCCATTCTATAAGTCGCAGAAAATGCTTATATATGTTTTAAAACTCTAAGATAATTCGTTAAAAAAAGTGTTATTAGATGTAGCATTACTGAATTTGACGATCTGAAGTAAAAGTGTATAACTTGACCCCTGGAGACTTTACAGTGATATTAGTGACATTGTACCGTAGTTGAGTGTGAACAATTACATTTATCAAATGTTGAACTTACTGATATCATGCCACAATGCAAGAACAACGCTGCAGAATTTTAGCTACACATTTGTTCGGATTTGTCACAAAAGCAACGTCTGCAACATCTGAGACAAATGTGTGTCCAACATCAAGTTGTTTGTCGATGATGATGACGTTTACAGGTCTAATGAATTGGATCTCTTGACGGATTTGAAGAAAGGTAAGACTAATAATGTTTGCATTTCAGTTTTTCTAATTTTATACTGAAGAATTTACATGTAGACGGATGATTAACATTGTTGAACTACAGTACCTCTACCCTCCAGTCATTCAAACAAAACTCATCTTTTGCAGCCAACAATAAACTTTTGTTCCTTTTACTTTTGTTAAATTGAGCTTTTCCGGCGTGTATTATACACCAGGATGTAATGTAACGTAGTAAAGGACTGAAAGAGTTTAAGAGGCTGGATTTAAGTGACAGTAAATCACTGATCTGATCTTTGCTTTGCGTTACTTTTCGAACCGTTCATTGCTGCAGTAAACAGTACATTTAAATTCAACGAATCATTTGAATATGTCGTCTATTTGTACTGAATTATACTTTTAGTGAATGTGTTTTCATGTTTTTAGATAGGACGGCCCATTTAAGCAAAACACACCCAGTACCAGGTTTGCAAAACTCATGTATAAGCCGTGGACTTTTGTTGGGGCAATACGGTATGAGGTAAAAGAATAAGGGTAAAAGGGAATTTGGATGGTTCCTTCTAGAAGCCTTGTGGGGCATGGGACCGGACCGGAACGTTGCTGGCCCCTGTACCAGCAGGGAAAATCTGACCAATGCCATGTGTCGGCTTGAGGGGTATAAAGCCTCCCAATGTTTGGCCGTGAAGCTGTGGGACTGAAGTGGTGGCGCTCCGTCCACTACCTCTGTGGTGAGATGGAGAGGCGTTGTTGACTCAGAACCGATCATCTAACATCAATGCCTGACCTCACCAACGTAACGGTGGCTAAATTCAATTCCATTGCTATGTGCAGCGTTTCCCAAAGTGTGGTTCGCAGCCCCCTGGTGGGCCATTAAGGAAGCACAGGTGGACAACAAGAGGTCATTTACTATGATTAGATAAATAAATAAATACATTTTAAGTTTTCACTTATTATGAAATAATTTTAACAAATGAATTAATAAATACAATTTAAATATTGATTCTGACAAACATTTGCACATATGCAACAAAAGGAATCATCCAAATAAAACCAAATTGGGAGACAGGGTCAAGACTAAATTGCCTTAATGTGGTCGACGCAGCCGATTCCAAAGCTGTTAGTAAGAGTTTTTGCAAACAGATCATCACTCCAGAAACCCAGACATTAATCAGAGTAGAATGACCAACCGTTGGCTTGGGAGCATGTTTTCTTGTCCGGGTTAAGGACGTATCCCACCCTACATTTGCAGTAGTAAGAGGTGCGGTTGCTCACGCACACGTGCTCACAGTCGTGTCCGACGGAACATGCGTCCAAACCTACAGACAATAATCATCACAGCACCACTAGCAGTGTTAGAGCAAACACACAGCTACACATTATTCATGCAGACAGAGTCATCAGGTTACAGGACGAGACATCATTCCTACTGATTTGCCTGGTAACAGAACAAATGAAGCTAATAAAAATCTACAAGTCATCGTATAAAAAAAATAAAGGCAACACTCTGGGTAGATGGTGCACTATAGATGCTTTGCAGATGTGCCAATCATCAGTAAATCCAGGGGCCTTCTCTGGCCTGGATGATCCAGTAGCTCTTGATACAACCATCATTCACTCTGACCATCGTTGACCCCATCCACCTACAGATCATCAAATCAGCCATTACATTAACACCACTGCCAGGTGAAGTGAAGAAGACTGTTGGGATATTATGTGACATTGGGTGGTGGGATATATTAGGCAGTCAGTGAAGAGTCAGTTCTTGAAGTTGATGTGCTGGAAGCCTGGAAGCAGGAGCATAAGAATCTGAGCCACTTTGATGAGCGATATCTAGACTCTAGTGCATCTCCAAGTGTTGTGGCGTTTTCCATGTATGCAGTACCGAAAGTGACCCAACAGGGACCTCAATATTAGGCAGATGGTGTTAATGTTATGGCTGATCGGTGTATATGAATTCTTTTTAACCCGTTTCCAAATTAAAACCAAGTCTTGGGCTAAATTTCCAATCTGGGTCTGGATTTGGTTTGAGGTTCCCAAGGTATGGATTAATCATAGTCTTGGACTTGTATGGAATGTCTAGTCATGTATTGTAGTCCAAAAAACAGATGTTTCACTCACTCTGACCCTAACCTTAATCTCACTGTAGAATGTAGTCCTAACCCAAAACATTCCGATGACCTACAGAGATCTCATACAGATAAAGAGGTACTGAGATCGGAGTCTGCTGATTGGTCTAATCCAGTGTTATCAAGTAAGGTCTAGGTCTTTCTCGTTTTTCTTACCACAAAGAGTCTCCCTGAACTTGGAGGTGAGTTTCTCGATGACCCCGTAGGTCTCCACGTAGAAGACGTGGTCGTCCACCGGTTGACTGGCCATCAATCTGAGAGACTTCATATCTGCTCGGTCCACTCCAACAGCATAGATCTCAATCCCGGCAGCCCTGGCTGCGGCGGACACATCCTCCACCTTGTCCTGGGGTCTTCCGTCTGTCACGATGATGGCCACTTTTCCAATATTCTTGTTATGGGTCCTGGCACCGGACGCCTCGATGAAGGCTTGCTCCACAGCCGTTTTGATGGCCAGGCCAGTCATGGTGCCAGTTGAGAGGGGGTCGATGCGAGAGAAAGCCTGTTTCAGCTGCGCCTTGTTGAAGTACCTGTTCAAACGGAACTCGATGCTGACCGTGCTGGCGTAGTTGACCAAACCGACCCGTGTTGCCTCCTGTCCAATCTCCAGGGAGTCGACCATGTCCGAAAGGAAGACTTTGACTTTCTCGAACTCAGCGGGCCGGACACTGCGAGAGCTGTCGATGATATAGACCAGGTCCAGCGGGCGGCTCTTGCACACCTCGGCCGGAGCTGTCGGAGAGTTGACGGGTTTTTACTGCAGGTACAATTCGTTCTGAATGTTTTCATGACAATTCTGTAAAATGCATATCATCAGGAAGGCGATCTAGTCAGGAAGTTAATCTAGACAAATCATTGCGTTCCCCATTAGTTGCTAGCATGCAGAATGCAGGTACAAGGCATATCTTTGGCGTTAAAACGAGCAAGTATCATTAAGGTAATTAAGCTTCTCTGAAACTAAAGAGTAATCCATTGGCAGTTGACGTATCACTGGGTCACTACGTCTGAAAGGAAAGACATGAAGGGCAGTGCATCATAACAAGGTAGCTGCGCTAAATGGGGAAGAAAAGAAGATTTTCTGGGGACAAGACAGCCATTAGTGGAACAATCTTGTGTGGTATGGTTGAAGGGTTCCCCGCAAGCCTGCATAACAAAGTATCTCTCAATGAAACACCTAGAAACAGACAGTGAGAGGTGGAGAGGTGGGAGGACAACAGTAGTGTTCCCACCGCCATTGACATGCTCAGCAAGACGTGTCTTTGGAGGAAAGAAGCCGAAGTCGGATCTACCTGGCTCAGTGGAGGGTGCAGCAGTGGAAGGCGTGCCACTTGGGGTCGTTGGAGGCTGAGTTGCAAGTGTCAAGGGTAGAGTGGGTACCAGCAAGGTGGGTACCATAGTGGGTACCGTGGTTGGTACAGTAGTGGGTACCGTGGTTGGTACAGTAGTGGGCACTGTGGTTGGTACAGTAGTTGGCACTGTAGTTGGTATGGTAGTGGGTATCGTGGTTTGTATAGTAGTGGGTATTGTGGTTTTTATAGTAGTGGGTACCGTGGTTGGTACAGAGGTGGGCACTCTGCTGGAAACTGTTGAGGTAGAGACCAAAGTGGGCACTCTAATGGGCATTGTAGTGCAAGGCATGACTACCTTTAGTTGTGGTGGTACCACTGGTACTCTGGGCCGTGGAGGAAGCCTGGGCTGGGCAGGTAAGACAGGCCGCTGGTGGGTAAAGGGGGGCCACTTCCAGGGTGGCCGATGGTGGTAGTGGTGGTAACCGTAAAACCTGTGATTAATTCCATGACCTTAGTGTGGTTAGGAAGGGAGAGAGAGAAAGACAGAGAGAGATAGAGACAGAAAAAGAGAGAAAAAGAAGGGAAGGATGAAGGATTAAGGCTGAGGTTACTGGCTTGGTCTAAAGCATCATGACATTGCTGTAATTCAGTGAGGTATCTTGGGGAGAGAGAGAGAGAGAGAGAGAGAGAGAGAGAGAGAGAGAGAGAGAGAGAGAGAGAGAGAGGTTGTTGCCACAAGCTTGCGCTAGCTGCTTGATTCAACTACATTTCTACAAGCCTGAGGAGTAGCGGAGCCCCCAAAAGAAAGGAAGAGCCACCAGTGGTCTTCGTGAAGACCATGTGCTTTTGTCAAGCCTGAAAAGATGATTTCTGATCAACAGTCGCTCGACAAAAGCACATGGAAATAAAACAACATCAAGAATCAAAAGTTCTTCACTTGACCAGACATGCAGCCCAGCCCAGCTTTACTGTGGGGTTAGAACAGGGGTGGGCAACTCAGGGCCTGGAGGTCTGGTGCCCAACATTGGTAATTTCGCTGCTCAAACACACCTGCTTCAATTCACTCACCATTTACAAAACCGTGCTGGACACCAGTCCTCTAGGACTGGAGTTCCCCACCCCTGGGTTAGAAAGTGGCTCCACATTTACAATGTTTTTATTCTGATTCAAAGCATGGGTTCCTGTCTGGCTCAGCCTGTGGAATAAGTACTGTGTGCTCCACATACAAACTTCTGTTCTGTAGACGCTGCCCCTACAGGATAAAAGTGGAACTGCAGTACAAAAGTTTAGGCTAAAACTACGTAATAAGACAGAAAATATACATTTCAGTAGTAAATGCACAGAAAACAAATACAAGAAGATTCAGTTATTTTAAATACAGATGGAACCCGAGTTATGATGGTTCGACTTTCAATTTTTTTATTTTACGATGACAAAAGCGATACGACAAAATTGTAAAAATATGTAAGTTTCGCACGCCAGTTGTCTCAGCTTTAGAGCATGAATTTATGTCAATAGGGTCCATTGTAAGTCAGGGAAATACCTGTAATAAACACATCTTAAAGTAATAGTTAATAAACTACTAAAATTCATAGCAAACATTCTGTTTAATCAGTCCTTTATAACTGTAAGCAAAAGCATATAAACTGTTTAATGACATAAAAGAACATTTTCTTTACTGTAAAAAATGTGATACTGGAATGTAACATTTTCTTTAAAAAAATGATCAGTTATTGAGATTGTGGTCAATAAATTACAAGACTAATTTGTTCATTTCTACACTTTTAAATCATTGTAGCTATTTAAAGGTAGATAATTATTAAATAATTACTAACTACATAATTACTGAGCAGTGGTGGCCTAGTGCAATTGCGCAAATAATCCTACTTCTAACCAGTTTTATTGTGTATTATAATGTACATATCAGAGTTTGAGCGCAAGCCACATTTAACACTAGTGGACTTCTGCAGTGGTGCTGAAGGATAGAGTTGTCCCACAATGCTGTGGGAAAGAAAGGGGAGGAGTTACAGATGGCTGGGAATGTGGTGATGTGAGGTTAGTAAATGTAAATTCAAATAAATATTACTTATAACCTGAGAAATGAGCCAAAGGAAATGAGAGAGACTGTAAAACTCTTTTTAAACTCTTGATCTTGATAATATTACATTCTCCATATATTATTGATACGAATGATTATGTTCTCTGTATGTTGTTCATATTAAATATTATTGTACTATTTCTATACAGTATAGACAGCATAATAACATCAGATCTATCAGTATATCTATCTATCTGTATGTCTGTCTCTCTACATCAGGAAGGGGGCAAACACTTTTTTACTGTGAGAAACAGAATGTTAAAAATCCAGAAAATCACATCGTATGATTTTTAAAGAATTCATTTGTATAATGGTGCAGAAAATAAGTATTTAGCTCCTACAAACAGGCAAGAATTCTGTCCTTCACAGACCTGTTACTTCTTCTTTAAGAAGCTCTTCTATCCTCCACTCATTACCTGTATTA
>JBBIGC010000145.1:21138943-21150385 GCA_037576955.1 Lepidarchus adonis
TATATACACTCTACATATCATAATTTTTTCTACATTTTATATTATTATATTCTCATATACTATATACTATGCTGTACTCTGTATATGTTCATTATTCTCTGTGTATACTTTTCTTCCTTCTCCTGCATTAACTCTCCCTAACCCAGAATAAAGGATTTACTGTCCACACCTCCCCAGTTGGTTCCTGGTCTGGATCCGTGTCCCGCTCCAGCTCCTGGTCTATGTGTGTATCCCGGTCCATAAACGGGCCTCCGGACATCTCTGGTCCCGCGCGCACCGGTCAGCAGCAGCGCTAGGCAGCAGCAAGAGATCGCCAATAGCGCGCGTGCCATTGTTCCAGCAGCAGCAGTGCGCGCGCTGAGGGACCGCAGGACCAATTAACGCCGCGGAGACACACAGCCAGCCAACCAGCAACCCGGTGAGAGACAGTGGGCGGAGACTGAGGACTCTATATAGGGGACTTCGACAGGACCAAAAAATGGAGAAATGTTAGTTTCAAAACTGACCAATAGAATAAAAACATGAAGGTGAATAAATATAAATACAAAGCTCCTCTAAACTTGTATTACATGTGTAAAATGTGATACTATTTTAATATTATATATCTTGTATTTATGTAATTATAGTTTTTGTTATTAGTAATTGTAGTAGTAGTAATATACTTGAATATATTAAAAAATACTTTTGTTGTTTACCCGTTTAAAAACTATTTTTATTAGTTTAATATATAGTTTAGAATAGTTTTGTTTTTAATTTGTCCAGAGGTGCAGTTCAGCCCTCCAGCCTTCAGGTGGCGATGTCGCTGAGGAGAGTGTGTTTCCGCAGCCGCCTCCCTCTTCCTTTTATTTACCTTTTTAACTCTGATAAACGAGGAGTTTTCTGAAATAAATAAGGTATTTAATTATCCGTTTTTTGCTTTATCTCCCCCGGTTTTATTTGTGCTCTGGAAATATTCAGCTCTGTTTCAGGGAGCGGAGAGTTGTGAGGGAGTGTTTGTGCTGAAGCAGGAGCAGGAGCAGGAGCAGGAGCAGGTCTGTATTTGTTTTATTTTGCGTTTTTAAAGGGAATAAAAGCTTGTAGATGGTCGCAGGGGTCTGGGCTATGATCTAAAAGCTTTATTACAGCTCCAGGGCTTATATTTTTAGGTAGAACAAAAAAGAAAGTTTTTGTTGGTCCCAATGGTGTGTGTGTGTTCGGTTTTGTGCTCTAGAGAGTGGACACATGCAGTCCTTTCAAATGATCATAATTAAAGCCTTTATCTGAACGTCTGTGGTGATTTAAGCCTGTTTTAATGCAAATATATAATAATATTAATAAAAAGACATGCAGCTCAAAGTGTTTAGGTTAATTACAAAAGTAAACCATTTAAAAAAGTAGATAAATTATTCAATTAAGGCATAAAATAAATGGAAGTTAAAAATAAAATGTTCTAATATTTGTTGGTAAGTTGTCCTTAAGTGCCCTTTAAATAGCATTTGGTGCAACAGAAGCTTTTCTTTGGGATCAGGCTCCCCACATGCATGGATGGGCCTTGGGTGCCCATGGCTACTACTGAATACCTAGGACACTCCACAGGACCTGCTGCTCTGGAGATGCTCTTGCCGTCGCAGTGAGGACCTTGCTGAAGTGGTTCAGGTCCTTATGCGTCTGCTTCCACCACATCAACCTTAAGAACTGACTGTTCCCTCCCTGCCTAATATAGTCCACCCCAACAGGTGCTACTGGAATGAAATATCTAGGTACCATATATCTTCTAATAGTAGCCCCGGCGTTTATTCAAAAAATTACAGGGACGTCCCGGCTTTTAATAGAGACAGGTGTTTGTTGGAGACGGACTATTATTCTCCTCAGAGACAAAATGGTGATGGTATTTACTGCACAAAATGTCCTGCAGCTTCTTCACATTTATTCTGACAGAAGATAAAACATCACGACTAAAATTCATCCCTCTGTCTGTGATACTGGTCTGTGATTGGCTGTTATTGTGGGAGTGGTTTAGCACCGAATGCAGACAGAGCCGCTTAATATCCATCAATAATCCTCAGATATCGCAACAGAAATGAGTAATTACACACGTTACTCATATAACTGTCTTCAGAAATCAGAGGTTTGTTTTAAGCTGTTTTTTCTGTGTTACAGGGCTTTGCGTCATGCAGAGTCTGTCTGTTCAGGCATTAACCCTGCGCCAGCTGGGACGACTTAACTCCCTCCATCTACTTTCACCATGGTGCCCACGGACGCTGCACGCTCGCCAGCTGTGGGGCTCTGCCACCCCTTTGACCCAGCGGTCAGTGGCACTGACCAAACCGTGGGACGGTGCACGGAGCTGGACGCTCCAGCAGACACGGCTGAAGAGCTCCAGGAAGAAAGGCCGACATGGAGGAGCCGTTCAGGAGGAGGACGACGACGACGTAGAAGTTGAGGAGGCAAGCGACTATGAAGATGAGCTTCAGGACGAACCTGGTTTGCCGAAAGACTACAAAGACTCTGAGAGAGTAGTTCCATCCTTCCGCTATGACCTCATTATGAAGGCTGGACTGGACATCACTAGGCAGTAAGTGAGAAGAAATGCTGGACATGGCTGTCCACTGCCAGAGCTGGTGGAACAGTGTTGAATGTCCGTTTCCCCTTTATGCCTGCGAAAGAACATAATTCTTTATTACACTAGTAAAAAATGTGATTACATTCAATATCGATTGCAGTTATTAACCCAGATTTAACTCTAATACAATGGGAAAAGTCTGATAATTGCAGTCTAATCACAGTACATGGGGAAGATAATAAAAAGCTTAAAAGTATATGCTGCAATCAGCCATAACATTAAGACCACTGACAGGTACAATTGCACCTGTTGGAATACATTAGGAAGCGAGTGAACAGTCAGTTCTTAAAGTTAATGTGCTGGAAACATGAGTGTAAGGATTGTGATGGAGCATCTCCAGAACAGCAGGTATTGTGGAGTGTTCCAGCTCTGCAGTAGTTAGTACCAACCGTGATCCAAGGAAGGGTCATGGGCACCCAAGACTCACTGATGCATGGTGGGAGTGAGGTCTGATCCCAAAGAGAAGTTCTTGTACAGAATGTGATAGAAAGGAGTCAGACACACAGCGCAGCAGCAATATTAGACGGGTGGTCTTAATGTTATGGCTGATGGGAGATTTTTAATCACATGCCACATCAAGCAGCTTCTGACCTCCTTCCTTGTGTGCAGGAGACTTATGGCCCAGAAAGTAGGGAGAGCCGTTCCACAGGATATCATAGATCATCAGCTTCATCAGAACAACTACACGTGCTGCAGAAAAACTAAACACAGATTTGAAATCAGCAGGAGAACACTCCAGAACATCATCAGTTATGAGAACGGCCTGTTGACTTGTGGAACGATGAAATAAATCTGTCTTCTTGTTCCTTTCAGTAAAATTGAGGATGCTTTCTACAACAACAAGCTGAGGCTGAACGGACAGAAGCTCATGAAGAAGAACAAGACGGTGAGTGATCGGTCAACATGAGATGTTGAGTCAGGTTCTCCAGGACCAGATTTGGGTTCTTCTGCCTCAGAAGAACCATTTCTGTTAATGACCTATGTGAATATACTTATAAAGATTCAAAGAACCATCAAACTAATTGAAGTGCTCTTCAAAGAAACTTACCTAGAGGTTCTCTAAGACTTAAAGTTCCTCATAGTCACACCTAATTACCAGAAATGGTTCTCCAAAGGTGCAAAGAACCACCATGGGTGATTAACCACTTTTCCTGGTGGAACATCCTCACTTTTACCTTCAGTTGTCCAAAAAACCTGAGAGATCTGATCAATTTCTCCCAGGATGATCACACCACAGAACTGCTGTAGACGTCACCCATGTTCTTCCTTAACTTCTGGCTCCATCTGCAGGTAAAACTGGGCGATACACTGGACCTGATCATTGGAGAGGACAAAGAGATGGACACGATCACACTAAAGAGAGTTATTTTTAAGAAAGTGGTGGGAGAGACAAAGGATGGTGATAAACAGAAGGTCATAGTGAGAAGTTGGAAACACCTCCGGCTTCCCAAACAGGATGCGTACAAGGAATAAAACTAGCTCGTGAACAAGGGTGGGGCTGTGTTACTCCAGGCCTTTTTATTGCAAAAATAAACACCTTCACCAGCAGTATTTAAACAACGTCGTTCAAAATGGGTTTGGCGTGAAACGTGAACTGTACACAGTGGTGGTGAATGGAACCAGACGTCTGGTTCCTCCAGAAGCTCTCTACGGACATGAAATAGTGATGAAGATACTGACTGATGCCTGAGACATTGTTCTAACAGAGTCTGGAGAAGCTTTTGGGCCTAAAACTGAACCCAGTCATGGTGGATGGGTACATGCAGAGTCCCCAAAGTGATCCACTGTTTAACCATCATCACTATTCCAAAGAAACCATCAGAGACATGTGGAAAGATGATACAGTGGGTGTTTGGAGACGTCTGGTTCCTTTCACCACCGCTGTGTTGGTAGAAATCTCCTTTAATTTTCTATTTTTTCTAGTACGCTGTGAGAATGAGGTACAACTTTAGTACTAGTGGGGGTTTTTTAAGGCAGGGGTGACCAAATTCAGTCCTCTAGGGCCTGTATCCTGCATTTCCCCTCTTCAGACACTCACCACACCTGGCAAGAGTTAATCCAAGTTTTCCTGATCAAGGAAATAACCAACCTGCTGGACAATGGCCCTCCAGGACTAGAGCTGGACACTCCTGTCTTAAGGGAGTTTTTCCTTCTGCTGCTAAGCATCAGCGTTTAAATTATGAAACCAAGTGTAGAATATGTCTTCTTTTTTTACAGGTACATTGACATAATTCAATTTCTAAGTGGTTGGGTTAACTGGGCTGATCATGGCTGTTACTGTAACTCCCACTGTTGCTCGGCTAGGAGAAGTTATATTTGCCAGAACTGAAACTGCTTTCAACAAAGTGGACTGCACAATGTCCAACTGTATCTAGATGATTCTTCTAATAATGCAGCCGTTCAGATGTTCAGTTTCTGCACACACAGCTGTTATTTTCTCCATAGAAACATAAAAATAAAATGGGACACACTGGAGCCACACATGAACCTAAGGTCATGTAAAGAACCTTTAGTAGAGTTGGTGTGTAATTCGTGATCCAGAACTAATAAATACCTGACCTCACCAGAGTTACTAAAGCAGTAGGATGCTTTCAGAACGAATCTGCCTTATTGTCTATATACTTTTGGACAAGTGCTGTAACTTTGAATTCGAGTTATATTGTACTCGACATATGATTTATAGTTACGTTGCTACTTATTTAAACATTTTTTTTAAATGAAAGGTTTTAGTTCCAAGTTGTCGGATTTTGATGTGTTTCATTGGGAGCAGTGCATTGTGGACTATGTGGTGTCTGGTGTGGGTAATATGGGCAGAAAAGAGGTGGAAAGAGTTGCTTTCTGGGAGTAGTAGCACATATATATATGACAGAAGAATGCAACACCTCTTAAATGCTTTACTGTAATACGGTGAGAGACTGGCGTTAGCTATATGCGTGTTACTCGTTCATGCATGTTGCTGGCTGTTAATAAAGCACAGTGCTGTTCAATTAAACCTACACAGCATCAATAAATGCACGAGTTGCATCACGTTTGGAGGAACAGAACTCAAGGACCCCCTGTGTATCTCAATTCTGATCACAGTTGATCAAAGATCTGCTTAATATGAGACAAGACATAGCAAGACAATCAAAAAAGCATTCACAGCATCAAACAGAGGTGCAGAATATATAGTCTAGAATAAATATGTTATGCACTGATGTCACTTTCCTACCCAAGCTCCCTTAATCTGATTGAGTGGCAAGAAATGCAACATGGCTGCCTTCAGTAGAGGAAACTGAAACCTGGTGTAAACTGATTCATTTAAAGGCAGTTGGGCTCAACAGTTATTCTTACAACCTACAAAAGAACCAGTGAAATATAGACACTGACTTGGTCAGAAATACATTTAAATGCAACTGATTTGGACGAGTGTCAGAAAGCAAAGTCTGAAGGCCCACAAGATATGCAGCCAATTCCTGACCACATGTTCCACTGGTTCTTTGCTAATTTGTGAGGATAACAGTCGAGCCCAACTGTCTTTAATTAAAGCAAATAATAATGTTTTATTTCTGGTACCTCCACCCCCAGCCTACTAAAGCCAAGTGTTTATGTGATCTGCAGCAATCTATTAGCTTTTCCCTTCTTTAGCTTTGCGTAGCGCTTTCCCATTTTAGGTTATTTTTGCAGATTTGAGCCAAACACCAACGCTGCCAATCAATGGTTATATCCACTCTTAACTCATGCTACTGCATAACCCCTATGTGAATTCAAATATATTCCTAATTCCCTTCTACCCCCACCCAAGAAAATGATTTAATAATTAAAGGAAACATTTTTGCTTGTGCACCTCATGCCTATATTTGTATCAATTAAAAGAGGCCTCAGATGAAGACGAAATGAACACATTTCTTTTGAACAAATGTAATTTTATTTAAAAATAGTGACAATCTGTTTCTATATTTTAATAGACTGCAGGTAGGGCATATGTTCATAAATTCATAGTTAGAAAACACCAGTGCTGCAACATTGCTACAATTAATTAAAAACAAAAATATATCACATTTCTGGCCCCCCTCCCTCGACTAAAGTGACCTATACTGTCTAAAGATAAATGTTTATTATACCTCTTTATTTACTACTTTAAGGCTATGATAGCTTATCTATTAGAAGTCAGAATTACAGAATTACAATAGTTTGGCATATAAATAATAACACTAATATGTCACTATCAGTCGACAGTGTCTTTCAAGAGAACTTCACTGTCAGGTGTTGCAGCTACATGTTACAACGTATCCTGTACAAGGACCATAGATTTGGCCTTATCCTACATGACTGGACCTCAACGGCATTTTCGCTATTCAGCTTATGGACTTGTGCAAAAAAATACACGTACGTGTAAAATAAAGAAAAGGAAAGAAGGCCTAAAGGTATCTTGTTATGATCATGACACAGTGCTGTTTGATCTCTTGGCCTTCTTTAGGATGTCGCACTTCTTGCGGTTTGGACGCCTGCAGCGCTCGTCAATGCTAGGTACACATTCGTAGTGCCAAACCTCCTCCATTTTGTCCACGGGATACACGGCCTCCACGTAATGGCGGATGAGTCGGAGGCGCACAGGGTCAAGCTGCTTCTTGTTGCAAGCACCAGAGTGGTTGTATTGAAGCCTCAAGTTCTCTTGTGTGAACAGCTCTGGAAACAGCCGCACAAGAAGGCGGGCGGCAAAGTTCCCGACGGACAGACTCTGCTGAACTATTTCCCTAACTTCGGCGTCCGAGAGCAGGTAGACGGAAGGCACTGGAAAGTCAGGGGTGGACACTGTAAGGTCCTCTAGAGGGATCTTGCAGAAATCTTTACTGCTTTTCTCGGGCGGTAACGAGGGTACATCAAAGTCCTCCTTCAGGTGGTCTGTGTTTAGGGGGTTGATTTGGCTAGCAGTCCCAAAGTCTTGAAGATCAGATTCTTGGTCAGGGACGGAGACTTTACGGTGTTGCTGATATGAGCGGCGCTGCTCCGTGTCCCTCCGTCTGCAACGTTCGTCTAACTTTCCAACAAACTCAAGGGTCCAGATGCGGTCATTCTTGGCCCTAGGGTAGAGCAGTTGGACATAATGGCGAATGAGGCTAACCCGGACGGGGTCCAACTGCTTCTTGCCCAAGGACCCGCTGCAGTTGTAGTGCTTGCGTGCATTTTCATACGTGAAGAGTTCAGGAAACATGAGGACCAGGAGGCGGGATGCAAAGTTGCCAATGGACAAGCTGCTGTTGTAGATGCTTTTCAGCTGCTCCTTGGTGAGCAGGTACTCTTGAGGAACATCAAAGTCTGGAGATGGGATGTCCATTTCATCAAAGTCGACAGGTTCCAGCCAAGACTTCTTTGACCTGCGGTTAGGCTTTTCAAAATCACAGAGGTCACTGATCTTAACTATGGAGATGTCGTCAGGGAGGCAAGAGTCGTAGCTCTCCTCATGGACACCGTCTAGATTGCTGTCATTGGTTGAAACATTCTCCAGAGCTTCCTCCATACGCTGGACACACAACTGCAGCCAAGTGTCTTCAGGTATATCTGGGAAATTCCCCTCCATGTACTTTCGTATTATGTCCAGTCTGTCTGAACCAACAATCAACTGTCCCACAGTGCTATGACCCTCAGGAAGTCTACCCTCTTCAAACACTTCTGGAAAGAGTCTATTCAAAAGGAATACAACAAATTCCTCAGGTGATGTGATGTCTTCAGAATCCTCCCCAGTGTCTTGGTTATCAAAGACGGTATCTGAGTTAGCATTGCCAAGATGGCTACCATTGTTGCTGTTCTCTCCGGAGTCCATTGAGAGTCTTTCATCTTGTCCCTCCTCGTTGATGAAATGACAACCATGATTTTGAACAATATCAAACCCACCAACCACTGGGCTCGGTTTTCCACACATCTGCCCACTCTCCATATCTTTCTGAGCCCAGAAACGATTGAAAAAGTCATTGATCTGCAGGAGGCACTCGGTTTGCCAAACATTACCATTCTTGATCAGAGGGTAGCAGACCTCCACATAGTTGCGTATGAGCTGAAGGTGCAAAGAATCCAGGGTTCTTTTACTTGCACTGCTGCAAGATTTGCAACCATGAGCACATTCCTTGGTTGTGAAAAGCTCTGGGAACAGTTGGACTAGCAGCCTACAACCCAACTCTCCAGCTGTGGAGGTCTGTTCCATTAACTGTGCCAGCTCCTCGCTTGTCAATAGGTACTCCGGGGGAGGCTGGAATTCCATAGACATCTCTGACGGCTTGATCTGCTTCTTGATTCGGGTCACCTCCAGTGATAGGAGGTCCACTTTGCTGTGCAGTTGGGTCATGCTAGAGTTTAAAGTGTTGAGGATGAAGAACATCTTCTCAAAGAGAGGATACAGATTGGATTCAGAGGATACTGGTAATGTGGAGGGCTCTGAAGCAGAGGCAGACTCAAAATTTTTGTGCTCTTCTGAACTACCCAGCTTGGGGAAGATAATGCCATTATGGCTGACACGGACTCCAGGCTCATGCTGTCCATGCTGGTCTAGGCTGGAGGTGGCCTTCTTTTCAGTGATACGATGGGAGATGCTGTACAGAGGTTTTCTGTATGACGAAATGCTTCTCTCTTGGGGCGATGACCGAAGCCCATGTGACCTGGAAGCATCCTCTGAGCCACCGTGGAGATGTTCTCCAAACTACAGAGAGAAACAGAGAGATTGATATGAATGGTTCAAACTGTGAATGGCTTAACTTGTCATGTTCAATGGCACATTAGCGTAGCGGGACAGCATTACAGCATAAACCAGCCCAATACCCTGGATGATATTCATTCATTTTCTGTCCTGTTTTTCCTAATCAGTGTCATGAGGAGTCCGAGAGCCTGAATATAGGTGGTGGATGGTTATCCAGTACAACAATGACCCAAAGCAAACAGCCAAGGCAACGAAGGAGTGGCTCAAGAAGAAGCACATTTAGGTCAGAGTGGCCTAGTCAGTCTCCAGACCTTAATCCCATAGAAAACCTGTGGAGGGAGCTGAAGCTTCGAGTTGCCAAGCAACAGCCTCGAAACCTTAATGATTTAGAGCTGTTCTGCAAAGAGGGATGGACTAAAATTCCTCCTGTTTGGGGGGAAACTTCAACATCAACTACGAAACGTCTGACCACTGCTGCCAACAAGGGTTTTGCCACCAAGCACTTAAGTCTTGTTTTGCTAGTGGATCAAATATTTATTTCACTCAATGAAATGCAAATCACTTTATATATTTTATATAACGTGATTTTTTTTTTTATATTGAAACTGTTAAAAAAAACCTTCCATTAAAATTAATGACTGTTCATTTATTTGACGGTGGGCAAAGTTACAAAATCAGAGAGGGATCAAATAATTAAATTCTCCACTGTACATGACGAGTAAAGCATATCGACCACACAGGTATATTTTATGTGAGATTGTAAAACACTCCCATACACTGAGAAGTCATTAGAAGAATTAAAACTAACAAAAACTATTGTGTTTTATCATATTTTTTTTCTGTACTTCACGTTCAATTTGCTAAATAATAATGCAAATTTATTGAATAATAATAATAATAATAAGTGATTTGTTAAATAAAGCAATGTTAATCATGTTGTTAATTTATAAAAAATAAAAAAAAGACATAAAAATACTGTTGAAACACTTGACCGCAAAGCAGTAGTACTACTGTTAAAATCTTAGGCACCCATCCCTAGTCACACCTGATGACAATTTCGCATCTCCAGCCCATCTGTCGTATGTGTCTTTGTACTGTGGGAGGAAACCTGTGCTCCTGGCAGAAACCCACATAGACACTTAAAAAACATGCAAACACTACCAAGGTAGCACCCAGGTCATCCCAGCCAGGTATCGCACCCAAGTTCTTCCTACATAAGATTTTATGACCATATTTATTTAGCCAGACAGACACAGGTTGATTATAGGGATGCAACAATACAACATACAATAATGCAGCAAATAGTATCATATCATATACAAAGCTCAATATGGAAACAAGAAAATAATGTGAAGCAATTTTTCAACCAATCCTTTTTTTGTAATACACTAAATCTACAGTTTTCTACATAACATGCATTACAAACACAAAGGCCAAAGGTGTGTCCTTTTCCAGTCCTGGAGGGTCAGTGTCCAGCACAGGTTGGTGATTTCCCTGTTCAAACACAACTCACCTGTTCAGGTTCAGCGAGGAGGAGGGCTACCAAACCATGTTTGACACCAGCCCTCCAGGAATGTGTTGGTCGTAAACTGTAGGTAATACAATTGTTCTGAGACCTTCCTGAAATGCTACTTTAGATGCAAGCTTCCGCAGAATTTGCTCATGGAGTTGGTCTAAGTTCATGTATATATAGAACATGATATGATAAATGAAGATGAAGATGTAGATATTGGGAGAGACTCAGGAAGAAAGAGTTTACAAGAGACACTGTGAAAGACTAGGGGAGAAACTGGAGAGAATCAGGAGGACACTGTGAGAGACTCAGGAAGACACTGTGAGAGACTCAGGAAGACACTGTGAGAGACTCAGGAAGACACTGGGAGAGACTCAGGAAGACACTGGGAGAGACTAGCAGAGACACTGTGAGAGACTCAGGAAGACACTGGGAGAGACTAGCAGAGACACTGTGAGAGATTTAAGAAGACACTCAGGGAGACTAGGGTAGACATTGGGAGAGACTCAGGAAGACACTGAGAGACTAGCAGAGACACTGGGAGAGACTCAGGAAGACACTCAGGGAGACTAGCAGAGACACTGTGAGAGAATCAGGAAGACACTCAGGGAGAGACTAGCAGAGATACTGTGAGAGAATCAGGAAGACACTCAGGGA
>JBBIGC010000145.1:21254899-21265033 GCA_037576955.1 Lepidarchus adonis
CTCACACTACCCCCTCATACCCTTCATAGTACACTCACACTACCCCTCATACCCTTCATAGTACACTCACACTACCCATCATACCCTCCAAAGTACACTCACACTACCCCTCATACCCTTCATAGTACACTCACTACCCCTCATACCCTTCATAGTACACTCACTACCCCTCATACCCTTCATAGTACACTCACACTACCCCTCATACCCTTCATAGTACACTCACATTACCCCCTCATACCCTTCATAGTACACTCACACTACCTTCATAGTACACTCACACTACCCCTCATAGTACACTCACACTACCCCCTCATACCCCACACACACTACCCCCTCATACCCTTCATAGTATCACTCACACTACCCCTCATACCCTTCATAGTATCACTCACAGTACCCCTCATACCCTTCATAGTATCACTCACAGTACCCCTCATAGTACACTCATACCCTTCATACTACCCCTCATACCCTTCACACTACCCCCTCATACCCTTCACACTACCCCTCATACCCTTCACACTACCCCTTACACACTTAGTATCCACTGTTGGAGTCTAACAGCATTTAAAGTTCTCTTACCTTTCATAGCCTCAGATTTCGCTCCCTCTATGGATTCGCTGATTTTGCTCTTGTCTGCCAGACGGGTTTTTGTTGCTTTATGAGCTGCCTCCTCCTGCTCCAGGCTCTGCTGCAGCACCTTCAGCTTATACGTCATATCAATCTCCTTATTGCTCTTCTCCTATTGGACGTGCAGAGAACGAGGGCAGGAGAAAAAGAGAAAAGCAGAAACATTTGAAGGGTGGTGTTGATAAGAAGTTATTGCACATTTAAGCAGAGGTGAGTAATCAGAGTGCTGGAGGGCTGTTCAGCACAGTTTGGTAGTTATACTCTCCAAATAAACGCTCTAAAGCCTGGCAGCTTACAGGTGAGTTGAGCCAGGTGCCCAGCCCTGGCATACACTCAAACCCCATTAGCTCGCCCCCATGAAAGGCTGCAGAACAGATTTCCTTCCAGGTATTTACCCGTTACAATAGCTCGCCAACCTCGCCTCTCGCCAAATTTAGAGCCCGGACCAGTAGTGGCGAGCTAACGAGGTTTGACTGCACAAATGATCATTTTGTGGGGAATATTTAAATTTACAGCTACAGCTAAATCCATTTGACAAATTTACAGTCATTTTACTTTATTGGGGTTTATTAGGAGGAATCCTGTTACCTTCTCCAGGTCGGTGAGTTTCTCCTGCAGTTGCCTTTTTTCACTCTCGACTTTGGACAAAACCTGCCTCGCCTGTCTCACTTCATCCTCCAGACTGGAGAGACGTGCTACACACAGGCAGAAAAAGATAGTTTGATGATCTGAAACATGCATTTGCGCATAAAATAATAGAAGAATAATTTTTTTTTACAAATGTTTAATAAATAAATAAAATTAAAAACAGGCAAATAATTTTTCACAGCACTATATTAATAAATAAACCAAAATACAAAAGAACATTGTACTTTCTAAAGAGGTCACATGTTCCAAATTCCATTTCGACACTGATCACTAATACTGAGGCTTAACCAACAACTGTGGTTCTCGTTTGCTTTTGCTAAAGCTTCCAAGACCCTCAGCCGGGGAACTGAAGCACCAGCGTTACCCTGCAGGTCTGCGATGGTCTCGGAGCGCTGGCTGTGCTCGCGGGTCTCTGTGTCCAGCGCCGCCTGCAGGCTGATGTAATCCTTCTCCAGCGCCAGTTTGCTGCTCTCCAGCAGGCAGCACTTGTCCTGCAGCTCCCTCATGTGCGTGTCCAGCTGCTGCAGCTGTTTACTGGAGTCTGTCTGGGCCTTGCGCAGCCTGGTCGCCGCGTCCGACTCCGCGCGCAACAGAGCGTTGGCCTCGTCAAGCTGCAGAGGGCAGCACAGGGCATCAATAAAGACTAGACTACAGTGAATTTCACCGCTATAAAAATCCTCTCTTGTATATTTCACACCAATCGGCCGTAATATTAAGACCACCAGCCTAACAGTGAGGAGGTCCTTCATACTGCTAAACCCCTTTCTATCAAAACCAGGCACAACAGGAGCTCCTCTTTGGGATTAGACCATCAGTGAGCTTTGGGTGTCCGTGACCCAGACTTCCTTCCTTGGATCACTTTTGATGACCTGGAACTCTCCACAAGACCTGCTGCTTTAGAGGTGCTCTACCTTAGATCCTAACGCTCCTGCTTCCAGCACTTTGACTTTTTTTTTCCTGTTTTGGAGATGCTCTAACCATCACAATAAGATCTTTCTCAAGTGGCTTCCAGCACATCAATATCAAGAACTGACTGTTAACTTGCTGCCTAATATACCCCAGGTGCCTCTGTAATTAAATAACTAGATAATGTTCTTTACTTCACCTGGCAGTGGTCTTAATGTTATGGCTAATTGGTATATATTTAATATTTCAAATGAATAAAAAAAATAATAAAACATATGACTAGTGAACAGTTGAACTACTCTGCCACACCAGTGAAAATTGTTAATAAAGTGGGTGGTGCTGCAGGCAGCGGGTGGTGAACAGCGGTGTGCTCTTACCTGCCTCTGCAGGTGGATGTTCTTCTCATTGGAAATGTGAGAATTCTGGTTTCTCTTCTTCATCTCTTCCAGCTGGTCTCTCAAACTGTTCACTGTGGAATGAAACGCAAAGTGTGTGTGTATATAATGTGTAAAAGTAAATGCGAAAGTTAGCATAAAGAGAGTACTAGCGGTTACCTTCGTTTTCGAGGCAGCGTTTGCGATCTGCTTCATTCTCTGCTTTTCTGTGGCTTTCCACACTCTTGTGCTGCAGCAGAGCCTTCTCTCTCTCCAGCTGCCGTAAAGAAGACTCCAGAGCTTTCCTACTGTTCATCTGCACGCACGCACAGGCACACACACACACACACAACAAATATGTTCCTTATGTATTACCTATATCAAAGTACCTGCATGATGTAATATTATGTAATAATATGCTGAGGTATGTGCAGGATGTTGACATTGTCATCATAAAACATGTCCCTTATGTACACTGCTCAAAAAAATAAAGAAAACAATTAAACAACACAATGTAACTCCAAGTGAAAAACACTTCTGTGAAATCAGGAACCAACACTGATTGACCATCAATTTCACATGCTGTTGTGCAAATAGACTAGACATCCCCAATTCTATAGGTGGTGACCACAGAGCACTTCTCAGTTCCTCTGCTTTCTGGTCACTTTTGAATGCTGGCGGTGCTTTCACTCTAGTAGTAGCATGAGACGGAGTCTCCAACCCACACAAGTGGCTCAGGTAGTGCACCTCATCCAGGATGCACATCAACGTGAGGTGTGGCAAGAAGGTTTGCTACGTCTGTTAGCATAATGTCCAGAGCATGGAGGCACTCCCAGAAGACAGGCCAGTACATCAGGAGATGTAGAGGAGGCCGTAGAAGGGCAACAAACCAGCAACAGGATGGCTACCTCCACCTCTGTGCAAGGAAGAACACATTTCTTTGTGGGCCACACAGTCCTCCATGTGCTCGCCTGAAGAGCCTGACTGTCATTAGGTACCGAGATGAGATCCTCAGACCCCTTGTGAGACAATATGCTGGTGCAGTTGGTCCTGGGTTCCTCCTAATGCAAGACAATGCTACACCTCATGTGGCTGGAGTGAGTCAGCAGTTCCTGCAAGATGAAGGCATTGATGCTATGGACTGTCCTGCTCGTTCCCCAGACCTGAATCAAACTGAGCACATCTGGAACATCATGTCTCGCTCCATCCACCAACGTCACATTGCGCCACAGACTGTCCAGGAGTTGGTGGATGCTTTAGTCAGGAGACCATCCTCCACCTCATCAGGTGCCCCGGCATTGAAGGGAGGTCATACAGGCACACACACTACTGAGCCTCATTTTGACTTGTTTTAAGGACATTAATCAAAGTTGGATCAGCCTGTGGTGTGTTTTTCCACTTTAATTATGAGTGTGACTCCAAATCCAGACCTCTAGGGGTTGATCAATTTGATTTCCATTGATAATTTTTGTGTGATTTTGTTGTCAGCACATTCAACTATGTAAAGAAAAAAATTATTTAATAAGAATATTTCATTCATTCAGATCTAGGATGTCTTATTTTTGTGTTACCTTTATTTTTTTAAACAGTGTATTATATACATACATACATACATATATATAAAATACACTGTCATACAGTCAAACCCTGTTTCCCTAAACTGCTTTTCCAGTCCAGGTCGTGGGGAGGAAACCAGAGAAACCCATGGAGAACTTGTACACTCCACAGAGAAAGACACCTGTAACTTTGGGCCTGGGGATCGAACCCAAGACCTTCTTGCTGTGAGGAGTATCGTTAGGTTAAGGAACCATCCACACACACCCACACACCCACCTCTTCTTCGAGCTCTTTGGTGATTTTGTCCAGTCGTCCACTGGTCGTCCTGTATTTGTGCTCCAGCTCATCTTTGGCCTGCATCTCGTTATTGAGCTGCTCCTCCAGGAAGTGGAGCTTTTTCTGGATCTGTAGTAAGTTTCAGAAGCATGAGCGTTAGAATAGCTACATCGGCTCAATCACAAGCAAACATCCTTTCCCCCAGCACATGAACTTTTTTAGGTTTGCAGTGGGGCTACTGTTCTACCTCAATGAACAACAAACGAGGAACTGAAAGAAGAAAGTGTATACTCACTGCAGCACTGTCCTGAGAGACAAAAGACAAGAAAACAGAAGATAATTGGTATATTACTAACACTGACATATTACTTCCGTGTTATACATTTGTGAAATATTGGCATAAATCCAACGATGGCAGATTTCTTTCGACGCAGCTACATGTGGAGATGACTAAAGAATGCTCTGAAGTCTAAAGAGATGGTGTGCAGATTCATTACGTATATGTCGTGGAATATTGTGTATTGTATTGAATATTGTTTTTTTGCCCCCGAGTTCTATCCGAGTCAATTATTAATAAATAAAAATATAATATAGATATAATAAAATGCTCAGAAAAGGAAACCGAGCCTTTAGGTGGGTGAGGGTCTCCCTCTGGTGGACAGACAGATGTAGGCGTTTGCACTTGGATTACACTTGTTGTGTGGACCCATTTCTTGTCTACTTCCAAAGTGCACAGCACATTCTCAACTGCCTGTTTTATATGCTCTGCAGTATGAGATCCGTAAAACTGATGCGCTTCAACACTGCATGTTTTAAATTAAACGAGGGGTTAATCCAGCACGTGGTGAGACAAAGTGTCCACACATCAGAACTCCCAATGTCTGTGGTTAAACGAATCAGAGTCACATCAGATAATTATTTTTTTGTCTTTTCGCTGTCTAAAGGAAATGATCCTCTGTTTAAAAGTGTCCTCCAGTGCGTGTTGCTTCAGTGCAGTTTACATCAGAGTTCCTGACTGAACTCGCTGTGTTTAACTGCTTTCGTTTCCATATTTCTACACTGTTGACATTTGAACAGTATGCTGCCACAAAGCTCTCCATATACAGCACCTGTGTGACAAATAGGGGTGGGTCACAATATGGATATTGCAATACAGCGGGGAGAATAAATAATTGACACGTCAGCATTTTTATCAGTAATGATATTTCTAAGTGGTTATTGACACAAAAATTTGCACCACATGTCAGTATTTAAGTAAGTATTTTATTCGTGCAAAGACATCTGAACATTTAAATCCCTAAATTGAGTTGTGTGTAATAAAGTTAAAAGACACAAAAAGGTGAAAAATGGCATAGAAAGCCAGATCACCACCCGAAAACTGTCAGTATTGAGAGAGAAACCCTGCCCCCTATCAGTACTAATTGATATCAACTGCTTTAGTCCTAATTGATGAACTATAAAGGCTTCTCATTACCCAGGAGGCACACAGGAAAGACTTCATGATGGGTAAAAGCAAAGAACTCTTCCAAGATCTTTGTAATCTTATCTTTGAAAGCATTCTGATGGGAATGTTGTAGGTGCATTTTCAGAATGCTGAATGTTCCTGTGAGCACTAAATCAGAAGTAGTGGTTTCTCTGTGCTTCCAACCGTGGTCACAAAGCAAATATGGCAAAGGTAACAATAGCATTGCTGTTGCTTATGTAAGTTAATAACGCAGCCCGTGTTTCTGTGTTATATCGCTACATAATTGTCATGTGATTTATCGATTATCGCAAAATCGCAGTACCGCGATATCATTAGTGTGGGCCACATATCGTATTGTATGTGAGATACCCTGCGATTCCCACCCCTAGTGATGATTGAGGTAAAACAAAGGATCAGGCTTAGGCTCATTCACAGTTAATGTTTAAAAATGTTTCTCACCTCTCCTTTCGTGGGACGTTCTGCTGAACTGTTGGAAGCATTTAACAACCTGGAGAAGAGCAGGGCTGCCATTAGTTCATTGATACACTGGCAAGATGAACAGTTAGCAAGCTAACTCCGCTGATTGTCTTCTAGTAAACAGTTAGACTTCTCTTTTATCTAGCAAGACAGGTAGTGTTTACCGACTCCATCAAAGCACCAACTGTTCAGTCCTTTGCTGCTGATTTTGTTTCAGTAAAGCATAATTTTATCAAAAATATCTTAAGTGCTTATCTGAGAGATCAACCAGGCCTTCAAGACATGACTGGCTAGTCTTCTTACTGGTCTTCTTTGAAGTAGGTGAAGCCAACAAAGGGGAGCTGGTTTCCTACGAAAGCTTTTGGTGTGGGAAATGTCTCCACATCGCCTTTATATTCTTCAATCTCGTCGAAATTGCTGGTGTCGATGTCGCTGCTCAGCTCTGGCACCACTGGGGCTGCCGCTGCAGTGAAATCGAGCGAGATGAAAACATTTAGATCCTCAAAAACTGCAAATACAATTTATAATTCGTGGTCGTAGTTTGTTACTCACTGTCTCTGATTGTGTCAAAAGTCCACTGGTCATTTTTGAAGAAAGGGTGGTTCTTAATCTCCTCCACTCCGTTTCGGCCTAATCGAACTTCCCTGGAAACAAACAGGTTCACACACATTTTACTACACACAGCTACACATATTTTACAGATAATAAAGACTGAAATTAGTCCCCAATATTTCCTTGCTGAATATGAAACTTTAGTGCATATTAGGGCTGCAACAACAATTTATTTAAGTCATTTTTCTTCTGAAATACACTGCAGGAAGCTTGAGGGGTAATATGGCTTCTACTCCTTCACTGCTCCATCAGAAATGAAATTGTGACACAGACAGAAATATGAAGAATGGCAGGACCAGGTGCTTTCAGACAAAACATTTTTAGGGACATTTTAACAAGGTCTACCTACTGGTAGCGCTCCCCTGAGAACTACACACCTTCATGGGAGTTTTTTTTAAGGGATGTGCACCATCTATGCGGTTGTTATACCAGCCATCAGCCGAAGATGAAGGACACTATGATCAGAGCGTTTCAACACATTGAAACCACGCTGTGGTTTCCTCTGTCAAAAATTTGCTCAATAAAACCTAGACCAAGTCTTTCCATTGGCCCATGATTTTCTTAGGTTTCTGGACCAATCACAGTTCAGTTATTTAAACTATAGCTATGAAATGTGTGTTTGAAAAAGGAAACAACCAAACTATGTTGGACACTGGAAACCCCTGTTCTAGGGCAAGAAAGTACCAACCCTAAAGTACGAGCTAAAAAGAACCAAATTGTTGGTTTGTGCACTGAAAACAATAAAGGAATAATACCTCCAATGGTTCTAAGAACTAACGTATTTCCCCAACAATAAGCTGTGGCTTATAGATAAATGGTATTGTGTGTGTCCTGCTTAAATGGGGCGGCCTATCTAAAAACATTAAAACACATTTGCTAAAAGTATAATTCAGTACAAAAAGACGACATCCCCAAATAATTACTTGAATTTAAATTTAAAATCTCATCCGCAAATATCAAACATCATCGCCAAACAACTCAATTTGTGCTGCTTTCATTTCGGGCACGCGGTATCACTTTCTGATATTGCAGAAGTAATATTTATAAAAGCAATGACCTGGAGCTTGAATTCTGCAGCGTAGCTCTTGCGTTGCAGCATGATATCTGCAAGTTAAACATTTGATCAATTTACCTCCTAATAATAGCCCTTCTCTCATTGACGGCCGTTTCCAATACACGGTGGGTTTGAAGAGACGTCGCAACAAACAGACCAATAGTAGTTATTGACGGACATTAATTGTCTCTGTTTAAATGTATCAATGGATTCGGTGCTAAACCACTCCTACAATAACAGCAGCCAATCACAGACAAGTATCACCACCGAACAGACAGATGGATGATTTTAGTCGTGATGTTTTATCTTCTGTCTAAATAAATGTGAAGAAGCTGCAGGACATTTTGTGGCTGTAAATACCATCACCATTCTGTCTGTGAGGAGAATAATAACCCGTCTCCAACCAATGCCTCTCTATTAAACACCGGGACGTCCCAATAATTTTGGAATTAATGACGGGGCTACTATTGGATGATACACGGTAATTGTTTATGGTCAAATACAATATAATGTCACTATCGGTATAGAGCTGCAAAGGCTCCAGGGGCCAAATCAGATGCTTTCAGGTAAATTCAGTAACACTGTGTCTAATAACATTAACTCAGAGTCTTAAAACATAGATAAACATAAGTTAATTAGTTAATTATTCAAATAAGTTGTTGATTGATTGAATGATTAGTCACAGAACTATATCTAGTATGTATGATGAGAAACGCTGACCTGTCTGTCAGAAAGGCACAGATGATGTTTTTGGCCTCTTTAGATATCTCCACATCATCAGGGAAGTTCAGAGAGTTTTTATGGTCCATGATTTTACTGTAGGTCCCCACCAGCGAGTCGGCGTAGAATGGAGTATCACCTGTTTAAAAACACAAGTCAGGACATGAATATATACATTGATTAGCCAGAACATTAAAACCACCTGGCAAATAGGCCTCTTCATACATTAAAGAGCCAGCATTAACATTTCAGCTCCTCTTTGGGATACGACTGGACAGATTAGCCTTTACATTCCTGTTCACAGCAAAAAGCCTTGGGTGCCCATGACCTTGTTGGCGGTTCGCTGGTTGTCTTTTCTAAACACATCACTGTATAGCAGGAACATGCTCCATTTATAGGGGTGACAATAATTATGAGAAGAAAAAAAAGGTTTTTTTCTATGAAACGTTTTCCCAATTAATTAACTTATTAATATTTACAAGGGGTGTCAATAGTTGTGGTGGGCAATGTACACACACACACTTACCCACTAGCATCTCAAAGATGAACACTCCTACAGACCACCAGTCGCACTCTCGGCCATAGTAGCCGTCTCCTCCCTGTGATTTCAGCACCTCAGGAGAGATGTAGTCGGGCGTTCCCACCGCTGTGTCGCAGTGCACCATACCCGTCTGCAAACACACACAACAGTTCACTGCTGGGACAGTGTCAGAAACCACATCAGTCTTTCAGAGATTACACCACACCACCTGAGGTAAGAGCATGAGGACGTAGCCGTCACATACCTGTGGTGCATGCGGTGCTGTGTCTGTGCACTAGGTGGCGATATTACACAAAGTAAACCCTACTGACTCACCACTGAGAAAATATGGATCTGCGTTCAGTTCTGCAGATCACATAGACGAGTGAGGGTTTGAGGTCTATTCAGAAGGTCCAGTCTGTAGTCACTACATCTTTCACACCGTATTACTGAAACAGTATTGTTTACAAGGAGGAGGAGGAGGAGGAGAAAGAGACAAAGAAAATAGGAGGAGAAGAAGAAAATGACAAAAAAATGATGGAAAAAGTAGAAGAAACAGTAGCAGAAGGGAAGATGAAGAAGGAGGAGGAGAACAAAACCTTCAGTTCTCCTTACAGCAACACTGGTGTCGTTGAAACAGCTTCATACTGAGACCTAAACCACACCCACAAGTCTGCTCCACCTTCATGAAGAGCTGGATGTTTATACCCCACAGCAAGGCTAAGTTTGTCCTAAACCACACCCACAAGTCTGCTCCACCTTCATGAAGAGCTGGATGTTTATACTCCACAGCACATATGTCAAAGTCAAGGCCCGGTTTTCTACGGCCCCTGGGATGATATTGATTTATTATTAGAACCGGCCCGCAGAACGCAGCAAGCCGGCAGCCCGC
>JBBIGC010000145.1:21301547-21315367 GCA_037576955.1 Lepidarchus adonis
GTCTTTGTGTGATGTGGCAGTCAATACAAACAATTTCCCCCTGGGATTAATAAAGTTTTCTGATTCTGATTCTGATATCCAGTATGTATGGGTGGCTCACCTTGTTGGAACTGCTCTAGCACCATCTGCAGGTTGGAGAGGGACACTGCATACTGGTTGGCCTGTTCCTGAGCAGCATGGAGCTGCAGAAAGGCCTCATCCCTCTGAATGACGACTCCATTCAGCTGTTCCTGAAGAGACTCCACCTGAAGACTGGCCTGCTGACTGTACCCAGAGAGGAATAAGTTCAGTCTCCTCACAAAGAAAAAACGCTTTATCCATTTTTTTTGGTCACACTTGCAGTATTGACTGATTGGCTAGAGAATCACAAACCTGGCGCTCTCCACCGCGCTGCAGGACGACATCAATTTCTCATCTAGCACAGCTACCCGGCGCCTCAGCTCACTCTCTCGGTCCTCGGCCCCAAGCGCCTCCCGCGTGTACGAGTCCTCGATCTCCAGCAGGTGACTCCGCAAGCGCTCCAGTTCCAGCTTCAGCCTCTGCTCCTTGTCCTTCGTGTGCTGCAGCTACAGGAACAGTGGTGAGAGTTGAACAGGTGATGCCCATGCTAATAAGCTGAGCAGATTCCTGAATAGCCAGAACTTTTCTGACAGCTCATTTAATAGGCGCTATTGGATTAAAACACTTTCCAGCATGAATGGGTGGAGCTAAACCGCTGAATAAGTTTACGTTTTATAACATGATAAAATCATTAATTTGAAAAGTGTTCAAATATACGAACTGTAAGGACAGAGTGGGGTAAGTGCTGACATGGGCCAGTTAATATATTGAAAAGCATCACAACTGCAATATGAAGTAGTGTGATGGCAATATCAATATCTTGTCCATGTCATGCAGTCCTACTTCATATTGTGCTTTTTCTCATGTTTGTAGAGCTGAAGGAATCCACGAAGACCACATTTTCCACCACTGACCATATATTTTATTGCTAATTTCACTAAATATTGCAAGAAAATAATAATTTGCAAGCAGCCAGCATGATGCTACAAGTTTTATGCATCAATTATTTTACAGACAACATTGGGAACTCAACAGATATCCAACATAGCTGATCAAGTATAAAGGTTAATGCTGTGTCCTGGGTTCGATCCCCGGGTGTACAAGCTCTCCCTGTGTTTGTGTGGGTTTCCCCAGGTTCTCTGGTTTCCTCCCTCTGTCCTTGTGGTTTAGATTGCCTGGTTACTCTAAATAATGGTCGTCTGTCTCAGTGTTGCCCTGTGATGGGTTGGCCTCCTGCCCTGCGATGTTGGGATCAGCTCCAACTTCCCCACAAATGAATAAGCGATTTGGAGAATGAACGAGCGAATATATTTGGGGTAAGGGGTCAATAAATATAAATTGTATTTTCTACCAAATGACGTATTTTTGTTAAGTAAAATTCTAGATAAATGGGTGAGAGTGAAAATGCGACCCTAACCCTAACCCTGTCACTGGCTCCTACCTCACTCTGCAGGGCTGATGTTTCCATCTGCTTCTGTTTCAGCGCTAACATTACTTGGTCTCTCTCTTGCTGGAATAAAATGGCCTTCTCCTGCATGGACCTCACCTCGTTCAGGAGCTGGTTCAGCTCCCCAGACTTACCCTAAGGAGAACAATGCTTTAATACACCAGGGATTACAGACAATATACATTATTTACATTCACCAATCAGCCAAAACATTAAAACCACCTGCCATAGATGGTTGACTACAGCCCCCATGACCTTGGTTCAAATTCACCTGTTGTCCATTCTTGGATCACTTATGGTAGGTCCCAACTACCGCACACCTGAAACACGAGCCATCACAATAAGGCCCTCAGATACTTTAAGAACTGACTGTTCACTTGCTGCCTAATATACCCCACCCCCCTGACAGTTGCCATTGTAATGAAATAACTAGACAGTCAATGTTCTTCACTTCACCCCTCAATGGTCTTAATGTTATGGCTGATCAGTGCATGCTCATACACATGTGCACACATACTTGTTCTCTATCTTTCAGCAACTTCTCCATGGCTGCAGCCTTCTCGCTCACTGCTTTCCACTCAAACTCCCGCTCTCGTAACATCAGAGACACCTGCATGTTGGTCTCCTGCAGAGCACGGAACTCGGTTTCTTTCTCTCGTGATTTCGCGGTCACGGCTTCGTTCTCCTCTTTCAGCTTCTTAACATCTAGTTCGAAGATCAGCGCACGCTCCTTCAAGTTCGTCACCGCCTGCTTCAAAACCTCATTGTCGTTTTCCCGATTTCTGAGGTTTTCGCTCACCTGTGGAACACAGAAGAAAACATGATGCAGCTAGAGAAGGACAAAAGATTTTTGTGATCATGGGAAACAGTTAAAACTTGTCAAGTGAGATGCATTTGGTACTGAAGTGTCCTTCCCAGTTTAGAAGATTGTAAGTAATAGCTTTTGAACTGGATCACTGCTGACTGCTAGAAAAACTACAGCATCTTTGCAGAATGTTAATACAATTACTTCCTTAACAAATACAAGCAGAATATTTAGACTAGCTCACCAGACGTCAGTAGAAGTTATGCATTAATGTCCCTTTCCCATCAGAACACGCCTCCTCAGATTGGACAGTTGATCAAAAACATAAAGCAACATGGCTGCCTTTAGTAGGGAAACCATGAAGCCTTATTAGCTGACTAAATTACAGGGATTTCTAAACATTTATAGGCAAGAGATGTCGAAGGCCCAGGAAAAAGACAAAGCAAAGCTCTGTCAGTGTCCATGGCCCACTGTCTCTTATAGAAAGTTGGGCTCTACAGCAATACTTACAACTTACTTAAATTAAAGAAGGAAATGCTTTTCATAAATACAAAGCCAAATGTCATGGGTGGTGGTGCAGACTTATAACATATAACACTATGATTTGTGTTGTAGCTCCAGTGATGACCCAAGGCCAGAATACCACTGACCTGGCTCAGTTGATCCCCCTTGGTCTTGATGAGCAGGTCTTTTTCTTTGAGGGAGCGCTGTAGGGTATCAATCCTCTCCCGTGCCTGCCTCAGCTCCTCCGCATGGCCTCTTTGCTCACTCTCCGACAAAGATGCAGAATTTGACAAGCGATGGTTGTTCTCCTGAAGCGTTCTTATCATCCTCTCCTTCTCTCCTAGAACTCTGTGCAAGGATTCCAAATCCTGCTGTAAACTGTCACCTTTGATGGGTGGTGCTACGCCCTGCAGGACTGGAGGTGCAACAACAAACTCAACCTGAGCAGCTGGTGTGGGAACATCTGAGGGTGTAAAGCTGTCCAACTTTCCAAGCAGGACGTCTTTGGTGCTACTAAGCTGGCTGATAGTCTGTTGGACGTGGGCAAGTTCTTGACTCAAACAGCCCAACTTTTTCTCCTTCTGCTCATAGCTTTGGATGAGTCTGGTGTAGTCGACAGAGAGTTTGGAGCTGCAGTCGCTGTCAGCAGACACCTGCCCCTGGAGTTTGAGAAGCTCTTCTTGAAGTTGGGCAGATTCATGCTGCATGTTCTGCACTGTGGTGATGACCTGCTGCTTCCACTCATCCATCTTCTTGACTTGCTGCTTAAGAGTATCCCGCTCCTGCAAGAGCTCCTCAAACTGATTGCTGCTCACACCACCCTGCCCACAACTACTTGAGTCTCCACCTGATGCTTGGAGGACAGTGACCAAGGTCTGGCATTTCTGCGTAAGAGCATCAATTTCTATGTCCTTCTCACGGATAATTCGAGACAAGTTCTGAATGGTCTCTCTGAACATTTCCTGACTTCCAGAAGGGTCACTCATGGTAGACAGGCGCTGGTTTTCTTGTTGAAGTTTGAGAAGGGCAGCTTCTTTGGCTGCAACGATATCCATGATGCGATGGTATTCTGAACGTAGCTGACTGTTCTCGCGAGTTTTCTCATTCAATACAGCAAGCACTTGTTCTCGTTCCACCGCGTAAGCTTGCATCTGCTGCTGGAGCAACAGAACTTCCTGACCATGTCCACCTGAAACTCGAGCATGAAGAGCTTGGATTTCAAGATCTTTCTGAAGCACCATCTGTGAAAGTTTGCCGAGCTCATCTCGAGAAACCACGAGTTGATCCAGCTGTTTGGTCAAAGAAAGATTCTTCTCGTTCAACTGGACAATCTCAGTCTCCTTCTCCTTGATCCCTTTCACGAGCTTCTCAATCTCAACCTTTGAGAGGTCATGCTTCTCGTTGCCATTCTCGCCTCCAAGAGAGCGAGTCTTATCCTCTTGAAGAATGTCCACAGTCTGAGGTTGACTTTGTCTCTGCACACTAAGGGTTTCCACCTCGGACTGTAGCCGTGCAATTTCTTCATCTTTGGCACTAATGAGTCTTTCGTAGTTGAGTGTGCTTTGCTCATGTCTTGATCGAGCTTGCTCCAGTTCACTTTGCTGAACCTGAAAACTATGCTGAGATTGCAAAAGTGATTCCCGTTGTTCTTCGGAGGCCATCCTTAAGGCCTCCGCGTCTTCCTGGAGCTTGTCTTTGGCCGATTTGAGCTGCGCTACTTCCGTTTCTAGCTCAGTGATAATATCCAGTGTCCTTGGCTCAGACATCAGCTGTGGTCTGGTCTGCTGGTCTCTCAGATGGTCGATTTCTTCTTTTAGATGGCTGTTCTCCTCTTTCATGGCACCAAGCTGCTTGTCCTTCTCCTCCACCGACTTCCTGAGGGCATCGCTTTCTTGCTTTGCCTGCAAGTTACTGGCCTCTAACTCTCGTTGCAGATCAACAGCTTGAACTTTGAGGGAAGCTGCAAAAACCTCCTTCTCCTGAAGAAGCTCAGTAAGCTGCTTCTGTCCTGCCACAGTGATGTCCAACATCTCGCTAGTGTCTCTGTGGTCTGATGCCATTTGTTCCATCTCACGCTTTAGTTCTGCGATCAACAAGTCTTTTTCTTGGTTTAGCGTCACAGCACGCTCGTGTTCCATCTGCAACGCAGAGGCATCCATAGAGCGTGCTCTGGTGAGATCTTCAATGGTCCCTTGATATTGCTTAGCCTGCTCTGATAGCCGCTTCTCCAACTGACTCAGCTCCCCTTCAAGCTGACTCTTCTCCAGTTTCAAAGCCTCAATACGAGTTTCCTTCTCCAAAACTATTCTGCTCAAAGACGCTTCGCCATCTCGTAACTGCCGGTCAAGATTCTCCACTTTCTCAAGAACCTGAACGCACTCCTCTTTCAACTTTCTGTTCTCAATCTTCAATTCAAAGTCCTCTGATGACGTTTTCTCATACAAAACCTTCAACTCTGCTACCTCTCTCTTCAAGTCCTGAATCTCTTTATTCTTCTCTTCCAGAAACTTCTCATGACCTTCAGCTGCAGTTCTCTGCTCCCCTGCATGAACTTGTTCCTCACGAATAGCAAAAAGCTGGGCTTCCTTTTCATGCAGAAGCTTCTTCAGGTCGGAGGCTTCAAGTCGTAACTCTTTACCGAGTTCCTGAGACTTGCTTAATTTATCCCTCAGTTCCTTCATGGTGACCTCCAGTTGCTGTTTGCCCATGTGTAGGTCATTGAGGGTAAAGGCACTCTGACTGAGCCTTTGCTCCTGAGCCTCTAGCTCTTGATGCAGCACCTCCTTCTGACTGAGTAGATCTAAAAGCTCTGATTTTAGACAGCTCATTTCAGCTTCTGCTTGAGATTTCTGTGCAGCAAGTTGATCTTTCAGGGTGATGAGATGCTAAGTAAAGAAGCCAAAATAAATATTAAGTGAGATGCACATATAGAACAAACTTTGTTGAGGCTATAAAGAAGTATACAGCATGGTTGCCCAAATTCAGTGCTGGAGGGCCAGTGTAGAGAACAGTTGAGTGATCTTCCAGCTCAAAAACGCAGGAACTACCAAACTGTGCTGGATACCGACCCTCCATGGCTGGATTTGGGCACCCCTGTTATACACCATATGCAATAAGCAGATGACTAGTCTAGACAAACCTGTGTGGCCTCTTGGTTCTGTCGGTCAAGCTCCTCTAGTTCAGCACCAAGTGTGCCCATGTCAAGATGTGCTTGTTTTAGAGCTTGTTCTCTCTGATCCAGCTGGTTCTTTAGGTCAGAGACTTCAAGCTGCAGATCCCCAGACTCTTCCATTTGAGTTGAATGTTCTCTCTCCTCCGCTAGTCTTAGTTTCTCAACTAATACGAGCTGCTCAAGGTAAAAAAACAGGAAAAAAGGACATGGCTTAGTAACCTCATTTACAAAAGATCGATGAATTTACCTCATATTTCCTAATGCTAGTTATCACTCCTCGTTTGCCATTTTAATTTTATGAGATTTAAGGTTGAAAATATGAAGCTTATTATCCAAACACCTACTACAGGGGGTCCTCGAGTTACATTGGAATTCCGCTCCTATGAATTTCATGGTAAGTCAGAACTCCTATGTAATGATGGCATATGTTTATTAAATATGAACGAGTTGCAGCATATAGTTAACACGAGTCTCTCTCATAGGTGTTTGTGGTGGGATGTGGGGTGTTTCATGTGGAGCAATGCATTGTGGTCTATGTAGTATCTGGTGCAGGAAAACAAGTGGTTAATAAGGGCAGAAAAGAGGTGGAAAGAGAGGTGCTGTCTGGGAGTTGTAGTTCGTTAGCGGCAAAAGTGCAGGTAAAATAAACACATGGATCACATTCACAGCAGTAATGAAGTAAACCGTTCTTGATCTTTACTGTAGAGTCTGCCTTACACTTGGGAGTCAATTTCCAAACAGACAAAACAAACGAAAGAGAGCGAATGGCACAACAACGCCTCCCTCATATGACAGGGTGTATTTGTCCACTCAGCCTGCCAACTAGTTCCCCCATGTACTTTGTATTTAAAATAAATAAATAAATAAAGGTAAAAAATTAAATAAATTATATACAAGTTCTTTAAAGCAATATAACCACAAATCGATGTATTTCGAATGTGATGTAGGGTGAGGACCCCCAGTACATACAAGCCATAGCTTAAGCCTAAACCATTGGTCTCCAATTGTGGATCGCCCAGATCTACTTTCCAACAAAATCTAGTTCTAAACAAAATATGCCATAACTACTCCAACTAATTAATATCTTACAAAGTACCTGATCTGACGGATCAGATGAGTGTTAGGTAAGAGGTGGGGCATGTTACATGCATGTTGGAACTAAATTCTGTGGGAATGTAGATCTCCATGATGAGGGTTGGTATACACTGACCTACACCCACCATTCTATCTACATCTAAAATTACTCACAGCACAACACTGCAGAAACCTGAACACCTTTGTTTAGGAATACACTGGAGAATGTGTAAAGAGACTTACTGGCCAAAGACAGACGTCTGTAGTTGTGCCATGGGAAAAATCAATGGTGTTTTTGCGATTACCTTAATCTCTCAGTGTGATTAAGTGTTAGCTTAGATTCCCTAGGTATTTTTCTCCTTTGAATATGAAGTGAATTGAATCATTTCCATTGTGAACACACAACACCACAGGACACAGTGCACCACAACGAAATGCAACCTCAGGCAGAGCATGGGGAGGGGGGCTTGGGGACGGTACCTTGCTCAAGAGAACCTCAGTGGTACCTTTACCAGTCCAGGATTTAGATCAGTGACCCTCTGATCAGAGGGGCAACTCCCTAACCATTACACTACCTCTGCCCCGTCACTGAATATCACTGTATTATCTGTATTTCAAAAGTTGTTAGGGTCAAAATAGGAATATTACTACATACACTGACATTACAACCACGGACAAAATGTGAATTACACTGGGATGACTAATCTGCATCTCCAATACAGCTGCCAAGACTGCAGTAGTTAGTACCTACCAAGAGCAACCTAAAGAAGGAACCCTGGTTCTGAATGGTCTCTCTGAACATTTCCTGACTTCCAGAAGGGTCACTCATGGTAGACAGGCGCTGGTTTTCTTGTTGAAGTTTGAGAAGGGCAGCTTCTTTGGCTGCAACGATATCCATGATGCGATGGTATTCTGAACGTAGCTCACTGTTCTCGCGAGTTTTCTCATTCAATACAGCAAGCACTTGTTCTCGGTCCACCGCGTAAGCTTGCATCTGCTGCTGGAGCAACAGAACTTCCTGACCAATGACTAATGACTAATCTGCATCTCCAATACAGCTGCCAAGTCTGCAGTAGTTAGTACCTACCAAGAGCAACCTAAAGAAGGAACCCTGGTGAATCAGCGATAGGGTCATGGGCACCCAAGGCTCACTGTTAAATGTGGTTAGGTTAGCCTGTCTGGTTTGTTCCCAAGAAGGAGATCCTGTTGTACAAAATGTTAATGCTGCTCTGATAGAAAGGGGTCAGACACACCATCCAACACAGTCAGAGCTGTTTCAGCAGCAGGAGGGAACTACTCAATATTAGGCAGGTGGTCTTAATGTTATGGCTGATTATTAAATATACACAGGGTTCAGTTCCTCAGAGTGTGATGTAACTAACTTTGACATAAGTGGGAATTCATGCATGTATTGATGCCACAGAGGCTTTATTAAACAGCACTGTGCTTTATTAACAGCAGGAACATGCATGAACACTCATCTTACAAGTAAAGCATTTGGGAAACGTTGCTCCAGATAGAAATGATATTTTTAATGCTTCAACATTCACCACAGCAGTTAACGCATTGGAGAAGTGACTTGTGGCAAAACCACACTAACTTAGCACAGTGCACTATTAACACCCCTCCCTCTACTGTATATGACAGTAAATACATGCATCAATTTATTTAAATTAAACTATGGCTTTAAATGCCTCACCCAAACAGACATTAAAATTTTGGATAAATGAACACGGTCTGAATGACCTAGGCTTTTGTAGCGGCGCTGGATTAACTTCAGTATGACGTTACATTCGTGTTCCTTTGCCTCTGTTGAACGCTGATCTGCAGCCCAGACTGCAATGCAGTAGTTTTACCTGTGGGGGCAGTAATGAGGAAGTCCAGAGCGTTTCTATATCCTGAGGGTTTTGAGGTTCAACTTTTTTTAGATTTAAAATTGTTAATTTAAATCTGTTTATTTATTTATATAAGGATGTTAAGGTTATAACTACATTTGAACCATATTATAATTTATAGAGTATACATTTGATTATAACTTTATTAGCGCTGAACCCTGATATCCTTAAAAAAAATCTTCCTCATACGACAACGTAGACAGAGAAAACCTTGCTGCTGCCACTGGGTTCAGCCAATAAAAAATGAAAAATCATGGGACACATTTGGTCTTCCTGAATGTTATATTTATGGCATGCAAAAAAATTTGGTCCTCAATGGGATTTTGGCTGAAATTGATGCCAAGGAAAAGTAAAATGCAATGAGTCGTGAAAGTCCATGTGGACCGTCTGATTCGCTCCAATGAGCAGAAACACGATCAGTGCTCAACCTGTGCACACCCGACATACATACTTAATGCTTACAGCATGTATGGAGCAATGTATGAAGTCTGTATGTTGACTCCAGACAGTAAAATGCATGTAGAACAAAAATATGTTTCATCTCCATTCAGGATGTGAAGCAGAACCTGTTGCTGAAGCATGAGGTGTATATTCACCCACATGTATATAAAACAGATGATCAGAACATTATCATACCTTTTCTTTCTCCACTTCCTCTTTCTCCTGTCTTAGGCCACTGATGATGGTGTTCAGCTCTAAAATGTCAGCATGCTCAACTTCTGCCCTAGATTCACCCTGGAAAGAAAAACCCATAAGTGAACAATATGACCTTGTTTGTATGAAGGATGATACTGTTCGTATTGTGCAGACTTACCTCACTGAAGGACTTCAACCTTGTCAATTCTTTTTCAGCAGCTACAAAATAAACAGATCAATCAAAACTCCCCCCTTTGGTTATGACTCTCAAAACATTACACATAAAATTTCAAGCAAGTGTAACTGTGGTGTTTTGCAGCTAAATAAACAATTTATAGAAATATGTAACACTGTGATTTGTATTTATGGCTAGAGAAAATGCTCCAAATATGAATTACCGCGTTGATTTATCACTAATATATCATCTGTACATAGTTATCTTAATATCAGTATGTGTAATACTGATATCTCAGAAGGCCCCAATATGCAAATAAGACTCTAACCAATCAGAGGACTTGTGTAAAGAGGCGGGGTTGAACTGGACAAATAAGAAAAACGCAAACATGTTTTTCTGACATCACAAAACCTAAATTTGTTTTTTATTATTATTTTTTTATTATTATTATTAATATTTTTTTTTTTACAAATTTCAGTAAAATTATTATATTCAGTGTTTCTCACATCACAGTAAACTCCCCAAGGCAAAACTAATGATGCTCTCTGAAGATCAACAGTGATTTTCAAAAACTGGTGATATCATAATATTCTTAGAAATTCACACCAGGACAACAATTTATCATGATAACCATAAATATATTGCCCAGCTCTACCCTAAAATACTGAGAAAAACACTGCAATTGCAAAAAGCAGTATAATTGCATTTCTGATATTTTGTCCATATTTTGCAGCCCTAGTTCACCAAATGCAAAACCTTAGAAAATGAGAACATCATAGTTACCTGCAAGGGCTTTCCTCAAGGCCTGTATCTCGCTGTCCTGCTGGGCTTTGAACATGGCTTTACCCTCCTGCTCCTGCACACGAGTCTGCAGTTCACTGACGGAACTCTGCAAACGACCATAGTTCTGCAAAAGTTCCGCGTTCTCCGCCTTGGCTTCCTCCTTCTCGCGTTCTAAGGCCATCGTCAGACATCCTGCCTCCTCGAGACTCGCCATTAGCTCATCGTGCTTAGCCTTCTGCTCCTCTGCCTCCTCCTGCAGAGAACGAATAGTGGCTTGTAACTCCTCGAATCTGGAGACATCCTGGGTTGATGCTGGAGTGGGAACTGTAGCACCACCTAATGGAGAACACAGAAAATAAGCGGAAACCAAATCACTGTGTTCCCTGTAATCCAGTTCAAACACTGGTCAAATAGACAGGTTTACATTCATGCACATGTTTTACACTCAGTCCTTAACTTAAATTTCTATATTCTTTTAATAACTACACTTTATTGGGATATTTCTAATATTTAACCATAAAATTGCTGCTTTTTTCCACTTCTGTTTCTTTGTTGCACTGAGCTGATAAGTAATGAGAGTCATCAGAACCTTCACCACTATGGATTTGCTCCTCCAGCTCCTCGATCCTCTCCTCATACTCTGCCAGTTCTTCTCGATGTCGTTTCGTGATGTCGGACAGTTTCTGACGATGAGCATCTTGCAACGCTGCCAGTTCATGCTGGTGCTCATCAACTTCATGGCCCATTGCCTCTCGCAGCTCCTGATTGGGTTTAGTCATATCAGCCAGTTTAGTATTTATTTTTTTATTATGTTTTATTCCTTTATTATTGTTATATGTATAACAACAACATTATTGTTATTATTATTAATAATAATAACATTATCATTATTACATCATTATTATTAATAATAATGATGTTATTGTTATCATTATTATTATTATTATTATTATTATTGTGAATAATAATAATATTATTATTATTATCGTTATTATTATTAATGATTATACCAAAACAACTGACTAATGGAAAAGATTGATTGAAATACTATGAAATTAAGTCACGCACAGAAAGAGAATAAACTCACTTTGATGGTTCCCTGCAGTTTCAGGATTTCTCCCTGGTCGCCATTTTCTGCCCCTGGTATTTTTGAGACCTGGAATAAACATAAATAGATTAAAACCTGATCTGCACACTCCCCTCCAGGCACAAGCACGGTGCCCATATTACAGACGTTACCTGGGCTACTCTCCTCCAGTGGGTCACATCCGCCTCCAAACGATGCACCTCGCTGGACAGCCGGTTGATTTCCTGCTGTGACCACAGCACATCACTCAGGTCCACCTCGTCTCCGTGGAAGCCATGTTGCCCGGCTGAGGTGCGAGACAGGAAGGGGGAGGGGCTTGTAGTAGTTGTACCAGTGGTAACAGCAAGAACAGCAGGACCAGAAATGGAGGAGGAAATGTCCTGAGAAGAGCTCCTCAGCTTCTGAACATCTTCGTGCAGTGAGTGTTGTCGGGCTTTCAGGTGACTGATCTCCACCTGGAAACACACAATGCAAAAAAAACCCCAAAATAATAAATCAGCTCAAATGATATAATGACTTATCATCATCAGGATCAATCACATTTTTCTATGAGTGGCCAAATAATTTATAATAATATTTCCTCCACTGTATATATATTTCATTGATTAGATGTAATGAAATTAGCATTTATTCATGTATTTATTTTCTTTTTTATTTTATATGTGACACCAGGTCACAAAAAATATTTTGCATCGCTATTCAATTTAATGCTAGGACAATACGCAACTCTCAATTTTTAAAATATTAAAACCACAGGCTACACTGCCCAGCTTTTAAAAAGATGGAAAGCGCATCCTCGCCTCCACCCTCCCAGTGCTGGTGGAATCATGTTAATAGGCGAGTGCTACCAACTGGGAGGGACGTAACTGGGCAGAAAACTGGGGAAGGAAAGGGAAAGGCCAACGTACATTCTATAGTGATGACATGTTTTGCCAACCCCAGAGAAAGGGAACGAGAAAGTCACCTCCTTCTGCTGCAGGACGGTCCTGTACTCCACTGACTGCTGCTTGACCTGGATCTCTGCTGCCTCCAACTTCTCCTCTAGCTCTGCATTTATCCTCCTCATGCGCTCATACTGCAGGAGAGGGAGAGAGAGAGAGAAAGACATTTTCATTCTTGCCATGTAAACTCCACAAGGCACAAGGAAGTAAAATCAGAGAATCAGAAAAACTTTATTATTCTGGAGGAAACTGAATTCAATAAATACCCACACCCACCCACCAATCAGCTACAACTTTTACACCACCTGTCTAATATTGAGCAGATCCCTCAAGCTGCTAAAACAGCTCTGACTGTGTGAACTGTGTTCGGGCCCTTTTCTATCAGAACCAGCATTAACATTTTGGGCAATCACTCCCCACATGCATCAATAACCCTTGGGTGTCCATGACCCACCAGTTATCCTTCCTTGGTACGAACTTCTGCACACCTGGAACACTCCAACAGACCTGCTGTTCTGGAGATGCTCTAGCCATCGCTTGTCAAAATGGCTCACGCTTCTGCTTCCAGCTCATCTACTTCAAGAACTGACTGTTCACTTACTGCCTAAAACATCACAACCCCCTGACAAGGGCTACGGTAAAACAGTAACCAAATATAAAATCCATATAAAACACAAACCTCAGACCTCTGTGCACCAAACGCGGACTCCAGTTCCACCAGCTTAGAGTTGGACACCTGTAGTTCAGTGGTGGCATCTGTAGCAACATCAAGCACATACAATTTACACCATACACCCCAACCATCCAAGACATTTCAGCTTGTGTGCACATACTGGCTGCAAATGACACCATCACCCATTCATGTGTGTGTGGAGAAGATGATGGCTGTGAATGAAACCCAGTGGTCATCAAATGCTGTTTCACAGCAGTGGTTGACCTTCAGCACTAGGGGTGGGAATCGCAGGGTCTCACGCTACAATAAAATACACAATATGTGGCCCACGATAATGAGAATATCGCTATATTGACAATAATCTCACAGATAGAAGGTCCTGGACTCGATCCCTATGTGTATTCCTGTGTACAAGCTCTCCCAGTGTGCGGGTGGGTTTCCTCTGGGTTCTCTAGTTTCCTCCCGCATTTCGAAGGCTTGTGATTTGGGCCTCATTTACACTGTCAGTTAAATGTGACCCAATTCAGATTTTTTGCTCATATGTGACACAGATCGGATCTGTCCCATG
>JBBIGC010000145.1:21320313-21342125 GCA_037576955.1 Lepidarchus adonis
ACAATATTATCGTTTATCGCAATAATTTCTGGGACAATTTATCGTACAGCAAAATCTGTTATCGTTACAGGCCTACGAGTACTTATACGGAGTATTGCAGACTTGTGTGATGTGTGTGGTCATTAACTTGACAGAAAGGGACAATTTGGCGGTTGTGGCTGTGGAATCAGCTGCTTGAAATGTGCTACACCAAAAACACACCCAGTTTAAACTAAATGGTATGTGTCCAAAAACATGCAATGTTCTGCCCATTTACTGTATGTATAAAGAAGGGGTGGACGATATGGCAAGAATATCACAATACTTTTTTTGACACACGATATATCATCTTTTAAGATGGAACAGACAAAAAAGAGCCAGCAGGGCTGAATTTGAAAATATTATTTAAAATGCATTTTGAGTACAAATGGTTTTTATTCAATGTTTCTCAGACCGCTGTGAAATAAGTTCAATTCACTTAAGTGAAACTAATGACGCTGAAGTGTTTAATTACCGACAATATTTAAAAAAAAAAAAAAAACTAAAATCCTATTGTGGCAACAATTTATCACGATGACAATACATATCATCATATTGCCTGGAATTACAATAAAGCATCTTGCAGAAGCTATAGTGGCTGGAGTCACAGTGCCACCTGGAAAGTCTACTCACCACCTGAGTGTCTGTGACCTGAGACTGCTTTTTCTTTTCCTGCTCCTCCTCCTGCTTCTTCTTCTTCTCTTCTTTCTCTTTTTTCTTTGCAATCCTCAGTTTCTTCTTAATTTCGAACCTTGAGAGGTGGAAAGGGGAAAGAAACATGAAGTATTCTCATTAAAAAGAACATGTTCCTGGCACCTTTAGATGGAAAACCCAATTGTGCAAACATAAAACTGTCTCGTTATTTTCAGAGTGGGACACTTTTAATTTTATTGTCTGTTTACCATGTCCATCATGAAAACAGTGATGTGAAAAAATAAAAAACGAATTTATCCAATTAACCAAATTGAATTAGTGATAAAATATGAGATTTCATAGTGCAAGAATTGTTGTGATATCGATTAATACTACTACTGGCAACTCACCATTTCATGTTGTCAAAGAAATAACAGTAATGCCACATCTAAGCCCTGTAGAAATGTACAGCTTGCTTAAAACATTTCAGTTAAATGTGAAAACATGGAAAGAAGAAAATGTCCTCACCTCCGTTTGAGCACCTCTCTCTTCTCGATACGATTGAAAAGCTCCTGCTCTCTCTCTTTCTCAGTCATCTGTTCCAAACGTGCCCTGTCCTCCTCATCTCCCATGAGGTCGTCTCCGTACCCGTCCCGGAACACTTCTTCCTCAGATGAAGACTCCGAATCAGAGCTGGAAGAGCAGCTGTTGCTCTCAGAGTCCGACACCTCACCTGTGCAATAAAGGAAGTGTATTGGAGCATCCACATCCACTTTCATTTTACTCATTCAGAAGCAGGAGGAAGGTGATTACATGCAAATTATAACTGGATGGGATTTTCTCTCTTACCCTCTTCTGGTGCCGAGCTCTCTGCTGAGCTGTCTCCATCCGAACTGCCTGATGAAGCTGCCTTGTTCACTCTCTTCTTTGTAGCGTTCTTCTTCTCTGCTCCTTTACCAGGCTTCACCTTCTTCTTGGGTTTAGTGCCTCCAACCGTCCACTAATACAAACACATGTTCACAAGTGTTGGCAAATAATGGAATATAAATGACTACAATTTTGGAAAGCTTAACTACAGCTATATTCCAATTATATAGTTGCATATTTTAATAAATTCTTCAAAATATCCACTGTTTTCCGTTTTTTAATACTGTACTGAATGTTTCGCCTTTACAGTAGTTCCATAATCTAATTTAATCTTATTCCCTTGACAGTTCAAACCTGATGAATATATAATCGGGAAGGTCATTTAAAAAGCAAAATAATCAATTATCATGTTTGTCATTAGTCATTAGATTATGCTCGAGTCCGATTCACATCCAGGAGTCATTTGCTAGAAATATTTAATAGCCATATCCTGTCAAAACTTTCTATTTAAAAAAACTACTTAAAAACACTTAAACATCACATCATACATGGTTTTTAGGTTTTTATGTGTGATTTCTATTTGTTTTGCTGCCTGACCACCCATATGAACAGGAAGGAGGTAGAGAAGAGTGGAAATTAAAAGCGAGCAGTGGATTAGGGTACTGTACCTCTTCATCACTGTCAGGAGTCTCAGAGTCTGTAGATGCTGCAGGTTTACTGACAGGTTCTTCCTGCCCATCTGAGTCTACTCTCTTTCTCTTTGCTAGAGTCAACAACTCCTAGAAAGACAAAAATGTAGTTAGATAATCTCTTTTTCCAGGAACTGTAACTGAGACAAATTTCAATGTTATTTCCTAAAAAAAAAATAAAGCATAAAGACTCTGATTCAACTCTTTCCTGTTTATTCTTTTTCTTTCATTGTAAAAAATATCCTGAAGCGCCTCACTTTTCAAAGATTAAGTTATGCAATAGTCCATCATGGTTGAACAGCTTTTGTAATGGGTGAAGAGTGATTTGACCTCAGTACATCACATCAGTTTACATCATAAAAAGCATAAATCCAAGTGCATATTTTATTTGTGTGTTGCCAAAAATGTCAATTGCTCATATAGAACATTTGAGAAAACATGTCTAGAGCATCCACACTCCTAAACTACTTCCAGGTGCATCCACTGTTCAAACTGCACATACAGCTTGTTTTACCTCCACCGCCAATAGACAAGGATGCTGTGGAGAAGCCTGCAAATGTATATAGCACAACCAGCAATGAAGTGATGGACAATTGCAATGAGTTTTGTTTGATCCAGGTTTTCAACCAACATCAGTACCTAACCACTCAATATCTCAGTCTGCAATCAAGCCCTCAGAGCAATGTTCCAACATCTAGTCTTCCAAGAGTCGAGGCTGATGCTGCAGCAAGGGGGTAGAAACTACCTGACATCCTTGATTTCATAAAATCTATGAAGTTTAGGGACTTCGATGTGATGGGTCAGCCAGTGGAGTCTGGAGGTCAATCCACTGCTGGTTTATTAGGCAGACTTTGGTTAATCCATGGCTGTTGGGCGCTTATGGCAGTGACTCTGAGCTCCAGGTTAAAATTAGCTCACAACAAAAGCAACACACTAGTGCTCAGATGGCAGAGATGAATGCCTTCTCCATTTAAACATTTTTGTTTTGTTTGCACGTAGACAATTTAAACTACTTGTGTCCCATTAACGCCAGACTAGAAGCTTGAAAATGTGTTAAAGACCCTGAAATTCATGTACAAAAAGTCAAACACCATCCGAGTATATCCATTTGGCTCTACCCGTTGGTGTTTACAAGCAGCACAGCTACAGTTAGCTTCGGAGGCTATTTAGCCATGCGCAGGGGAATACGTTGATGTCTCCCGTATTTTGTTGAACGCAAAAATGCAAAAAGAAGTCGTAGAGCAATGTATACGGCCTGTTAGAAAATAATATAGATATAAAATGTTGCCAGGCGCCCTTTTACCTTTGCCGCTAACTACGATAGCTTAGCCTGAATTAGCTGCTAGCATGGCTCTCTCGCGCTGCCGTTACAGAACACAACACAGCGACGCTGGAGAAATGCTTAAAATAACTCTTACCTGATCTAAATTGTCGTCGCTAGCGCTGTCCTCTGAGTCAGAGTCGATAACAACCCGACCTTTCCGTTTCTTTACGTTCACCATGGTCACTCTGCTAACACCGAGCCTGCGTTTGTTTGTCGGAAACCAACAAGCAGCTAGTCCTCCGAACACCCGGGGGCGCCTTTCTGCCGCGGCCAAACGTAAACACAACGCTGCTGCTTGGACACTGGGAAACGTTTGTGACGTGGGAATGCGCCACCGAGGGGAAGACTTTTATTTTTATAAAACTGCGAACACTAATTTCCCACCATAATATGATACTTTCGTACATGCATATATTTTAATATATTTATTATTTTAGAATGTATAGTGCCTGCATTTTTTAAAATAATAATAATAATAATAACTATAATTATAAAATGAATAAATAAATAATTAAAAACTAGTAATAAAAAGTTTATAAATAATCATTACTAATTAATGGTTAATAAAATGATAATAATATTAACAACATTGTTGTTATCATTATTACTATTCTTACTGATGCTGCTTTAATGAAAACAGCATAATAATATTGTAGCAGTTCCTTTGGGAATGAGAACAGCCAACAGAGCACTCACAGTTTTGCTTTGAACAAGCTGGATCACTTGCCAGATTTATTCTACCATCCCTTATCAGGGCTAAGCTTATACCAGTGCGTCTCCTAGAGGCTGAGATGCACACAGCATTAACCTGTGAGCAAGGCATGGTGGTGAATGGCCAGGCCCCGGAATCACCAGTCTCTAAACTGAGAGAGTGGGTCTGATCATCCACTGCCAGCTCGCTCACAACACAGCACAGTTATTCGTTCCTACTGATGCTTCTGCTCCTGTAAAAACACAGAACATGAACAATAAGCCATAATAATGGAACATCTCCCTGGTCCCATGATGCACCTCTCCCACAGCCACTAGCATCACCCCAGGACCTTTACAATATGTTGTATTGTTGTGTGCCCCCACCTCCAGGGTATAAATACATAGTGACATTGGCATGCGTGATTGAGGGGTCATATCAATTTAGGATTGTGAACTAACATTACACATATGAAAAGAAACAAGCTGTTTTTTATGTAATCATTAATTATATGTTTTTAAATTGAATTTCAGTGAATAAAAATGTATTTTGTGGGTTGAGTGTATTAGGACTTCATGAACAAACAGGTTACATCATACTTTGCTAATTGAGAAGTTCTTCTAAATACTAAAATATTATTCTACTATATTATAGTAAAAGCCATTTGCTAAATATGATTTATTTCACTGACTGATATAAAGCAGTAATGTTGGTAGATGGTGTTATCAGAACTAATGAAGTTCCATTATTTAAAATGGGCTCTTTATCATAACAGTTTTTACCTCAAAGTATGTTTCAGCACAGCTCCAGTCAAACTCTGCACAGTACCTGTGTGTCTAACTGTTTCTCCTGTCATTTTTCCCTCTTTCAAGCAATGAGACGTCACCCTCATCCTTCTTACACTACGCACATTTTAATCTACTACTACTGCTGGTTTAAATTCTAATTTTACACTTTTATATTTTTATATCTGTATTTTAATGTATATGTTCATTTTATTAGTACTGAAAGGGGACAGGGTTTCTCTCTCAATACTGACAGATTTCAGGTTATATTCATGTGTTCAATAATTTTTCCCTGTGTCTTTTCCCATTTATGACACATAACTCAATTTATGGATTTAAATGTTTAGATGTCTTTGCATGAATTAAATACTTGAGTTGATTTTGACATGTGGTGCAATTTATGTGTCAATAGCCACTTAGAAATATCCTTACTGATATACACACGTTTTGAGTCAAGCATTAATTACAGTTACAAAGCGATAATAACACATAGTTAATCATTTGTTTTAATTCATTATTAACTGTAGAATTGTCATGTTGTAAACGCAGCACTTATATCTAAGCAGGAACCGAAGAAATTAGTTTAATATGAGTTTTATTATTATGAGTTCAATTATAAGACACATTATTTTTAGACATTATAATTTTCTTATATTGCCAAATAAAACTGAATGCAGGCATAATTTTAGGATAAAATGTTTATAGCAGGTTTAATTTTATACCTAATAGTTTTATCCTAAACGACATCACAGCCTCGGAACTTTTCTTGTCCGCTTTTGTTTCCGTACGTACATTTAAAGTGGCGGAACGTGATGGAAGGCAAGAAGAGATACAGTAGTGTTTCGTGAGCAATTATTTTGAATTGAACTCATTTCTTATTGTTATTTGTGTACTTTTTTGACACGACTGTGTATTATGGCTCTCTAGCAGTCTCCTTTGGTGCATAGTTATTTTCGACCTTTTCTGCATTTCATTTCTCCTTTGTAAGTATCACAGTTGTCCCTTTTTTCAGAAAGTGTTTCTTGTATAAACTACACATTTTGTAGACGTTGAGCAATTTTAGTGTCGAACTGCTTTGTGTAACAGGCGAGATCTGTCTCTCCTGCACTCCTTTGTGAAACTTGTTTGAATGCTTTTGGTTCTTTTAGAGGTCACTGCCATGTCCAGGGTGATCCTCCAAACCCCAGTAGGAGTGTGCTGCATCTTTCGTCGACAGCTACTCCAGCCCAGCCTCTCATGTTCAGTTGTCCTGAGCACCAGGACAGTTTATGGACGAGACTACAGGAGGCCAGGCCAGGCTTCAGACACTCGTTGGCCCTGGCAGAAGGTTGACTTCGACTTCACCAAGGGCCTGGATGGGATACGAAAGCACTTAGGTCTCCTGAAGGATGAGTTCATGGGCCGGTGGATTGGGCCTGAAGGTCGACCTCTGATGGAGCATATGCTGGAGCAGACCAAAGTGCAGTGGGAATTCCGCGGGCCAGAGTCTTTGGCTCAGTGGGTGGTATCTTCAGACAGAGAGATAGGGGGCCAAAGCGAAGCTTACCTGAAGCTTAGTCGAAATAACAACACCTGTATGCTGTATGGGTCCCTGTGTTCTGTCCCACCACGGGATGGAGAGACACGTTACAGTGGATACTGCACACTGCGCTCCAAACAGCATCTGGTCAGTATTTGGATAATCTCAAGTCAGACAGTAGGTGTAGAATGTACTTTTGCATAGTAACAGTGGGTTATACAGTGACATATCATGATACTTACCAAAATATAGAATTTTTCAGATTTGAACAGATGCAGTACATGAGTAGTACTACAGTATGATGTGATTCTGGATATTTCACACACTGTGATGTAGTAAATCCACAAAAATGCTCTTTTTAAAGATGTTGATAAACATCCCTCAACTTCAGTTTCTCTAAACTTAGTCTAAGCCTAACTTTAGAACTAATGGAATTATACACCAAGCAGCCATGACATTAACACCATTGACAGATAATGCGAACGACACGGACACTAGTTATTTCCTTGCAATGGCATCTGCCAGGAGGTAGGAAATATGCAGCAAGTGAACAGTCAGTTCTTGAAGTTGATGTGCTGAAAAAAGGTAAAATGTGCTGATGTTGTAAGTGTTGATGTTTTTCAGGTCATCAAACAAATTTCCAAAGGTTTTATAGTTTTATAAGCTTGATAAGAGAGAGAGCAATTATATAGTAAAAGTTTGTGAAGGATGTATTGTCCTATTGGGGGATCTCCAAAAGAGAAGGTTAGGCACAATAACTGAAGGTCATCCGTTTTTTTTACTGTTTAGCATCTTATCAGCTATCAAAACGGTTTTATCCAGCTGTTAATGGCACATGTGTTAGGTGCCACAGAGACTGGGTGGTTCAGAGATTTTGGGACGCAAATCAGATGACGCTTGTTTTGTCTTTGATGGCAGTAGCATGATGTTTTGTTTAAGACAGATATTGAGGCCCTGCATGATGGTTTTGGAGAATGAGAATATAGCTTACAGTACATAAGCCTGTAGTGGGGTCAAAGAGTCTTAAATGTTTTGTGATGCTAGATTCACCAATGCTTAGTTAGAGCATCTCAAAATTGGCAGGTTTTGCAGTGTGTTCCAGGTAGTACCTGCAGTAGTTAGTACAGGGGAGGGCAATTCCGAACCTGGAGGACCGGTGTCCTGCACAGTTTGGTAGTTCCCCTCCTCAAACACACTCACTAAACCTGGCACTTAACAGGTGAGTTGAACCAGGTGTGTTTGAGCAGGGAGATCACTAATCTGTGCTGGACACCGGCCTCCAGGACCAGAGTTGCCCACCCGAGTTAGTACCTACCAAGAGTGATCCAAGGAGTTTCTCAAAGTGGCCTGATTTGTAACTTTGATTCTGTCTTATATCTCAACCAGTCTTCATTCGACAGGAAGAAGCACTTTGATTGGTCAAGCTTCAACACGTTGTACCTGCGTATACGTGGAGATGGGAGGCCATGGATGATAAACATTTCAGCAGACACCTACTTCTCCCACCAGAAAGATGACATCTACAGCTACTTCCTGTACACGCGAGGGGGTCCATACTGGCAGGACGTTAAAGTATGTTGAGCAAAAATCTCTGAAACACTTTAAGATGTGTGTCTAGTACACAGCTATTAAACATGTAGTCTTAAAGAAACAAATTCACACTGCCATGCTTTAGATTGTCGGTTATAAAGTCGTCAATCAGTGTTTTTCTTTGTCATGGAGGTTCAGTCAGTCAACCCTCCAGCACTAAAATTAGCTGGGGATCTTCTGGAGCAGAATAGGGGAACCACCATAAATGACTTGTCAACTTCTTTGCTTTTGCTGGCAGTTCAGAAACTGTCAAAATAATTTGAGATCAATTTTTAACAAAAGTCAAAGTAGCTACAGAAACAGAAGGAAGGGGGTAATCACTACTCAGATTGTCTACCTCCCTGTGTCCTCTCATCCTGAAGTTCTACCACCATATAGTTTAGCTGCTCTAATCCATCACACCATCCAAGTAATAAATGTGTTGGATCTGAACTCTACTGGACTGGGGCAGTCTGCTCGACATGGTGGAAACAAGGCTTCAATCTTAAATTTCTTCATTCTTTTGTAGATCCCGTTTTCAAAGTTTTTTCTTTCAAGTCGGGGAAGAATACAAGATGACCAGCATGTTCTCTGGCTGGACAAGGTTGAGTAAACTGTTTTTGTGTCACATTTGATGCATACAATGCTACCATCATGGTGATTGCTACTGAGGAGTTGATGTAAGCATAATATTTTGTCATGTTTTCAGGTGAATACAATTGGTTTCACACTGGGAGACAAAGCAGATGGTCCATTTCAACTGGAGATTGACTTCATTGCTTTGTGTAATGATCATGCTCACACTGAGGAGTTTGCATATGAACTGTATAAGAAGAATCCAGAGGTTTAAGAATGGCTGCATCCGGACTCTGGCTCTGTACAGAGTAGAGTTTTCATTAAAGAAATGGAAGATATTAATTTGTGAATTTTTGATGCAACACCTCGTTCACTCAATACACGCAGACAAAAACAATTTAAACTTTTGTTTAATAGCAAATTAAAAGACTTTGCTTTCTCTTGACATCTATAATTTGTCCTGTGTATATATACAAAAAGGTGGCCTTTCCAAGATGGCACCAAATACAAAAGAGAACCATCAAACACTGACAAAAGACAGACAAAAGCTAAAATTAACATGAACATGTACCAAGCTAAAAGCAGTCTGCAAAAAGTATTAGGTCATAACCAGTCCACGTCTCGCACCAAGCATCTTTTCTTTTTTCTGCTTCCTGTCATCGGCGTGCTTGATGCGCCGCTCCTCCCTGCAACAGGAAGGGGAAAAAGTGGAGAACACTTCATGACTGGCCTTCAGAACAGTTATTATTCTGATTTTTACTTATTCATGTTACATTTTATAAGATAATGGGGTAAGTAATTGCACCTGTTCTGTATTCAGAAGTTGCTAGACTCTAAAAAGTAAAACTGAATATAAAACTAAATAAACTGAAAATAAAAACGGAATACAATGTTTCGCAAATCAAAAGTTTTAACTGAATCATCAAATGAGAAAAAGTTCATCTTTAATTTGATGCCAGCAACTTCTTAGAAGGCTGTGGACCAACATATATTACCACCCAATTGTCTTTTTCATGAAAGCATTGCAAATCTCAGTAATGATCAGTATCTGTATTTGTTATTTTTATACCAATGTCTGCACTTTAAAAAAAGTTTAATATCTGCCATGTTTAAGGCTTAAAGACCTCACAATTTGAGATCTGCAATTTATCCATTACTATGAATCCTCCCCACTGTAAGGAAAAAGCAAATTACACAGTGTCCTTTCTATGAATAAACAAAAAAAATGTGTCACCTTGTCTGTACTTGGTGCTGTTTGTAATTTTTCTGGTGAGATGGGATTGTCTGGGACTTATTCAGGGATGTGTTTTCTTGTGTCCCTCCAAAAGGCTTCAGCTTTCCTATTGATACATACATATTCGAAATGAACATATTTACTGAGTCTGAAAATATAGCATAAAGCAATATAGCTAATAAGGTTTCAAAAAAACTGAGACCACTCACCTTTATGAGGCTTGTAGGAAAGGGGCCGAGAGAGACTAGCCTTCAAATCAAATGTGTTTTTCTTGTTGGTTGATGGAGTAGTTGATGAACCACTGAAGACAAATGGGGTACTTCCTAATACAAAATATAGAAATAAAAGTAGAAAATTAGTTTAAAATATTGTTGGAAGTAAAGAAAGGGAAAGGGTTAAAAACAGGTCTTCAGCTTTATTTTTAGAGAATTACAGAATTATTATACAATTAATCTAAATAAGTAAGTAGTCACAGTGAAAATGTCCTATTTTACCTGGTGTTTTGTTGACGGAGGCAGTGTTCTTGTTAGTCTCTGGTTTGTTGCTGACTGCAGACTTCCTGCCAGGAGTCGGGGTCAGAGTAATCACAGGGGACAGCCGAGCTGGAGTCTTTACCAGTGAATGCTTGTGCTCATTATCCTGTGTCCCCTGTGAAAACCTAACAAGACCAAAACACATGCATCTTAAGTTCAACAATTCAGTGCAGATAATGGGGGAAAAAAAAACACAATACAAAAGTCTATGGTGTTCAAAAGTACTACAAATTGATACCTGACATTGACTTTTTTGGCTGAAAGGACAGTTGGCCTGAAGGGGGCACTATCCTTCATCACAGACTTCTTGGACTGGACTGGAGTGAACCTCCGTTTCCCTGCAGCTGGGTTGCGCTCCTGAACACCTGGGCTGAATGGTGTGCCTCGGCTTACTGACGGCTTCTGCTGATACAAGTACATTTGAGCCAAAAGCCACTTTATCAATTTTATAAAAAAGAGGTTGCCGTGGAAACAAATACAAAAGCTATTTACTTACAGGCAGAGTCCTTGCATCACACGGTTTCTTTACAGTGTTCTCAGAACGAACCTGAAATCATAAAATGTAAATAAAACCAAACCAACCACCATTTTTATTATTAGAGAAAACCTCAGAACAGTTAAATAACTAAATAATAAAAACATGGTCTAAATCAGGGGTGTCAAAATCTGGTCCTGGAGGCCGTTGTCCTGCATAGTTTGATGATTTCCCTGCTCAGACACACCTACATCAACTAACCTGTTCATTTTCAGACTGTTCATTTTGAGTGTATTTAAGGAGTGAAACTACCAAACTGCTGAATATCAGGCCTGCAGGACCAGAGTTTGACACCCCTGGTCCAAATGATCCAGTTTAGGTCATCACCTGCAGTTCCTTAACAGTGTCTCTGAGTGATTCCATCTGCTTGTTCTTCCTCTGCACATACGAATCAATAGACTCCATCTTGCTGAAATGAGCCTCATGCAGTTTCTTGAAATCTAAAACAGAAAAACATTTTTAAAAGTACAGCACGTACATGACTAATCGGTTATGCAAGATGTTCAAACATATTAAACCCATTCTTGCTTATTTATGCTCTTAATACATTAACATCCTTTATAAAGATAATAAAAATAACTAATGTCCTACCAAATAGAGATACAAAAGAATATATGGACCATATCAGTATTGGCAGACATTTGCTTTAACAATCCCAAACACAACAATGAATGATATCTAACAAATTTGGCTGATATTTCAGACAAATATTTGAATTATTTGTTGTCCTGCAGAAGAGTAAAGTGTCTAGGTGCTACTGAAATACTGTGATAAAATGTCTTTCATTCTTTTTAATACATTCTTAACCCTACACAGGGGTTAAGATTCTCAGAACGTTTCAAAGGAATTTCTATGTATCTACACAACAATAATATTAGAAGATTTAGTAATTTTCCACAAAGAATTGGTGCATCGCTAATGCAAAAAAAGTCATTTGGGGTGTAAATTACAAGTTTAACAACAATTACACTCTACGCTGATCATTTTAGACAGCAATCAAATCATTTTTGATACCTCAACATTTGCAGTGATCCTATTCAGTGCTCAAACTGTCTAGTCAGAAGTAAAGCAAAACATAGTGCATATGGTAAAGTACAATTAATTGTGGAATAAACATAGATATTTTCTTGCTTTATACATTGAATCTAACAAAGAATTTCACTGCCTACTAAAAGTAGTTACACCCCCAAAGTCAAGCATCCTGGAATACACTGTACTCCAACAATCTATAGGTGCACTGAACATGTCAATACCAAAATCACCATTGCATCAAAATGTCCATATGCCACACCTATAAGCCCTAACTTATCCTACAGACAATTTGCAGTGTTCCATGAGATTAGGTTAATGTGTCTCAGCAATTATACAGATAAAACATTTCTTACTTGGAGTGGTAGGTCTCAGAGATGCTTTCTTCTTCAGCAGACCCTCATGACGAGGAATTCTGCCTGCAGCTTTCTTACCCAAACCTGTAAATAAAGAGAGAGAGGCATCAAATGAGACTGGGAATATAATAGCCATTGAAAATGGAAGGAAATGTAGAACAGGGCTCTGGAGGTTATTAAATTGTCATAACTGATGTGTCACACTGAGGCCATCACGCCAAATACATACCATTATCAGTTGGCTCACTGGCCACATTATTTGTAATTGATTCTGGTTTAGCTTCTTTCTGGTTTTCTTTGGGTTCTGGAGTCTCTGGGGCCTTGGTTGAGGCCACCTTTCTCCTCTTTAAACTACTTTCTCCACCCTCTGCTTCATCCAGTGTGGCATTGTCCTACAAATAAACAGTCCTTTTTTTCAGCGTATTTGTTTAAATGAGAAAAACACAACTATAGCATTTTCTAAAAGGAGTTACCTGAGCTGGGTTCTCCTCCAGTGCAGGACATTTCTGGTCAGAATGCTTTCTCTTTGCATACTGGCCCTTGCCACGGCGCCTGGTCACATTTGAAGGCTTGACTTCATTTCCTCCCTGTGCAGGAGACTGGGCATCACCAGAGGATGAAGCCACCGTGTTTCCCTGAGGGATGCAATGTGTTTAAACTGAAATACTCGATAAAGTAATAAATAAAGAAAGAACGACCAAAATGATGTAAATGTGTAATTAGCAGAACATTAGCATACTTACATTTTCGGAGTTCTCTTGTTGCTGCTCGAAGTGCTTCTTCAGTGTTTTTAGCAACTTCTCAGCCTATAAGCAAACACAGCCCCTGTAAATACTAGTGATACAAAAAATGTCGCATTTGAAATTATAATTAAAAAAAAGAATGGACTATTATGAGCGTGGACGGGTCAGAAAAAATTCGACGTAAAGCTATCGGTTAAGCTTGTTCTCCGTTACCTCAGCACGTCAAACATCTCCATTTACATTTACCTTCATGTTGGCTTTTAATCCAACACTCTTGGCGAGCTGTCGCAGGTCGGCATACTTAAGCGACTCCAAATCCATCCTTGTGGGCAAACTCTAGGGTTAAAAATGCACAAAAAGTAAAGTAATCCGTTTCTCCGCGTCGCAACAGCAAAGGTTGGCTATTTGTTTGGGTCTGCTGCACGAGCCCACGCGCGCCTTCCACCGTTGAAAATCACATTTCAAAAATCCTCACCTCGTCGTGGGATTGGCTGGGAAGATTGTCGTCGAGACAGAGTTAGCTGTTTTGATTGGTAAGCGACACGAATGTGGGCGGAGTCATCAAAAGACGCCTCGTTGTAAAAGCTTTAATGGTGGCTGACAAGAATTTCGACATCTTTTTAGCGCACTAGTATGTCTCACAGAAATTTCAACGAGCGTGATAGTACTCTTAGTACATTACAAGTTACTGACCAACTGAGTGTCGTGGAGGAGCCGTTAGAGCACACGGTGGACTATGCTGACTGCAGTGTTCTGCTCTGCGCCAAGTGCAACACAGTTCTGGCAGACTCGCTGGGAGTCTGTGGGGAAGCCAGGAGTATGCAATCCATCATTTGCCTCAGTAAGTTTTTGGATTCAGTTAAAATATAAAGATTAAACATGTTCGCTTATTAGCATGAAGGCATATAATGTGTTTTTGCTACATGTAACACTCAAAAAGCAACAAATATTTGTTTGCAACTCAAATTAGTTGTCACCAGCACCTAGGGAACAGTAATGGTACGGAACCTAGTGGTGACTGGGGACAGTGTAATGGGACGGAACCTAGTGGTGACTGGGCAGAGACTTGTATCTGTGACCCTCTGATCACAAACTGAAACTTCATGATAAATGTTGTACTTTGGGTCATTCTTCTCTGGTTCTGCTTCAACAAGTACTCTTAACGCTAGTAATGAATAAAACTAGAGGCCTCGACGGCCACAAAGACCACAACCCAGAGCTTTATTTTTCCCCTTAATGAACCTACTACCTAATTAAAACTACCCTAAATTCTTTCATGCAGAAGTCACGAATGACGTGAGGCTGAGAGGAAAGTTTGAGGTGCAGAAAGGTGGTCCTTTTGCTTTTTGGTAAGTAGGCTTTTCTAAGAAAACTATGTACCTTATGAACTATGCCATATAATTTTTTTTTCTTATTTATCCCCTAGCGCTCACAAAGTCCTTGAATGCGGTACTTGTCATCATTTTGTGGGTGTTGTCCTTTACTCCACGCCACCACATTTGTCCTCCTTGCGGAACCTCTTCCTCTTGAGAAATGAAGCACTAAACTGGTAGGAAGACTCCCCATCATGTCAATGTTTCATTCATGTCCAAAAAGGCCAACGTGAAAAATATTTACTGTATTTACTTTTTTCTCTCCAGCTACATGTTGAGAAATTGTGCAGTGGTGAAAGCCTCCAAAGTTAGTTTTGAAATCAGACCTCTGACAAAAAGAATTACTAAGGTAAGCATGTCTCATTTATGTGTATCTGGTCATTGACGATATCAAATCATAGACACCATGGGTGTCCCACTGAGGTCCTGGAGGCTGGTATTCAGCACAGTTTGGTAGTTTCCCTCTTCAAAAACAATCTCAGCCTTGAAATTAACAGGTGATTTGTTCCAGGTGTGTCTGAGCAGGGAAATCATCAAACTGTCCAGGACCGAAGCTCGACGCCCTTTATATACACCAAACAGCCATAACATTAACACCACTGGAAGGTAAAAATAATTATTTCATTACAATAGCACAAGTTGATGTGCTGGAAGTAGGAAACATTGGCTAGTGTAAGGATCGGCGCCACTCTGACAAGGGCCTGGTTAGGCCATCGGCAAAACAGTCTGTGTTGTGGAGTGTTCTAGGTGTTAATTTGTACCTACCGAAAGTGATCCAAAGACTGACCACTGGTGAAATGGTGGCACCCAAGGCATGTGGGGAGGGAAGGCTAGTCTGTCTGGTCCAGTCCCAAGACTCCTGTTTCAGCAGCAGCAGTTTAAGCAGGTGGTCTTAATGTTATGGCTGATATATGTAAATGTATGTTTGTGTGTATATACATACTAGAACTGCACAGTATATTGTGATAATGGTTTACAGACAATATGCCGAAGGCTGCAACATTTAAATGAGCCTCTAACCAATCACAACTTTCTTGTGAAGGTTTGAAGCTTTGGTAATAGAATCAAAACTATATATTTTTTAATGTGTTTGTGAAAATGGATTTGAAAGCAGGGAGTTTTTAAAGCTTAGTTTTAATTTTTTGGACTGTATGGGTGAGGTCGTGGTGGTATTTACACACTTCAAGCCTTATCTGAACATGATCACAATACTCAATTTGCAATATTCTGTCCATCATGCAGCATTTACAATCTTGAGTATATGTAAAATTTTATATAAAATTAAAAAAAAATTTATTATATAAAATAAAAAAGTTTTATGTAAATTCTTCTCACAAGTACATGTAACTTTCCTTCCAGCTGAAACAGGATTTGGAAGCACAGATGAAGAAACTGGACATGTTGAAGGAAATGCTGGAAGAGTCGAGTACAAGGGAGAATCCAACCCAATGTCGGCAATCTTCCTCACTCCACCACAATGCTAAGTAGCCTGACTGAAGTTAATGTTGAGTGAAATTGTAAATGTTCATTAAGATGCTGATGGGACTAAATCTTTTTGTTAGAGTTGCTAAATTTAGGTCACAGACCAAGTTATTCAGTTCTATGAAAGTTAAAATGTTGCTGTTCATGTCTAAGAAAAACTGTATCTGTAAAAACAAAGGTTTTGTATAGTTTCTATGAATCTCCTTGTAACACAGTAGCTTTTATAGAATTTAGTAGTTGTTTACTTGAACACTACATTAAAGTGCATGAAATGTAATGTATTTCAGGCATTGTGTTTATATGTTTCCCCAAATTGAAAGTATTTTCTCCTTTTTTTTAATTAAAAACTCAGACAAAAAACAAGCAGATGTAGGATTGGCACCATGCTGTTTTTATTGCTAAAATTCTGATGCAGATTTTTTTAAATTGTACAAAATCAAAGAGGTTCATCTTTGCATGCTCAGCGCATCTGTAGTGCATAGATTTAACCAAACATACAGTTCCCATCCATTGGCAAACAATGCAAATTACATCAGGGTCATTACATTTTATGCAATCTTTATTTCTCATTAATTTTAGGTCATTTGTTGACCAGTCAAAAAAAAACCAAACTAACCAATTACAGCTAAAATTAGTATTATTTTTTTGTTGTTGCAGGGACTACATTTGCATTACATTGTACTCAGTCTGTTCAGTCTAATGCACTGTGCTATGTTGTAACAATTTAATTGAATTTATAATTATGGATGCACAACCATACTGGAATTGAATTAAATATTCAGATACAGATTTCTGAATTAGCATCATTGGAGAGGTGTTACGATACTACTTTTTTCAGAACTTCATAATGGTGGGCTACTATCCTTAAATATCTGCATTCTTACTGCATCTGTAACACTGTTTTCAATTAGTGCCAACTTAAAAATGTTTATCAAATATTTGAGCCAACAATTATCTGTGCATCCGCATTTTTAAAAAAAATGAAAATAAAAAAATCACCAGGTTGGCTCTGATGCCATTAAAAACATCAACAGTTACACTGGGCTATATGGGGTTTCAACAACCAATAAAACACAGCTGAATTTATTCACCCTTCAGGGCTGGACATCTGGGAGGAAAAAAAAAACATGGGTCTACTCACTTGATGTTTTCACATTTCTGCATTGTTTTTTCCCCCCCAAGCAAAGCTTAATTATTGCATGCAGCACAACACATTTCTTATCCACTTCTACCATGCAGCAGCTATTTATTCCTGCATTCCAATATAAAAACACCAATTAATAGTAGGCTTACAGTTAACCATTGCACAGTAATGTCCATTTAAGTTGTTATATCTGAAATAACCATCGGTACTGGGAATCTACCTATGAAGATACAGCTCGAGTGTCGTTGACAGAACCAACTCGTTGCTCCTATTGCTTTCAATCACAACTGACTGCATATACAATTTCTGTGCGTTAGGATCACGGTTTCTGCTGCTGAACCGTCTTAACAACAAAACATGCAGTGCATCGTAGAATACTGTCCCTGCCCACAAACTTTTTCGGCATCAAAAATGCAAAGATTTGTACTACATTCACAAATGTTTGTTTTTTTTGGTATTGAATGACCAATGAAAGTTGTTTGGTCAACTGCTAACGACTGACCAAGTGGCTCTGGATATTTTAATATATTCTACCAATGGACATTGGTATGCGCCATGTGTTTGGCTTCAACACTCACTACAACTACAAGTATGCTACAGTTTTCCATTCCACAAACACCATTCTGGCACTATACTTCATGCATATAATAAGATTATTGCTTCTAAATAACTAATGTAAGATGTATTATGGCTTGCATATATATGTAAGTGTAATCTAAAAATATACTTTGCATTCCAGTCTTTGAGGTATTTATCTACATTACAATATCTTGATTGTTAGGGCATATTTTTATTAATAATTACTACATGTAAACTAAATCTAGGCTATAATTTATGCTACCTTGAAGCTAGCTAAGTAACTGTCCGCCTAAAAGCCAAAGAAGTAAGCAGTTATGTATCAGACATCCCTAAATTAGAACTTTTTAGTACCTGTTCGCCAGATTTAAAAAAAGAAAACCATTAATATCCCACTTCTTTGAGCATAAAACTAATAAAAAGTCAAATTTGTCCTCAAATTAGGTACAGATCAGGGAGCAGGTTTGCATTGTACTGTTAAGGACAAGATTAGGTTTGGAGATGTCGGTCAACTTTTGACACAAAACACCCATACATTAACACAAACTAGCAGAATTACGAGATCATGCATTTTGGCTTTGTTATTTTCACACTAGTAAAACCAGTGACGACGATGACCCTTGGGGGAAATGTTGTTGCCTACCTAATAAAATAACACGACAAACAAAAAATGGACTTTCTATAGACAAATCAAAGACCCTCTTAAATAGTCTGATTCACCCAAAGCGATCCATAGTTCCTACTCGAGGAAAGGACGCTCCTTCCACAGCGGTAACTAGCCGAACCCTTATCTGCTCACTACTTTGCTAATATTCATTATAGTATATACTGCGTTTTACTACAACTACTTTATTCTGCAAGCATCACGTCCAGTCATGCATGGCCACATATAATGTTGGCACAACAAATCCCGCTACAGCAAAGTAAGCGGATGAAACTATACATCATTTAATGGAAGACATTGGTGATTTTGTTGTTTTTTTCACGAACAACTCGTCACTCGTTTATACAATATACACATTGATCTCAAAATGGGACAAGAAAAAGGGGAGGGGCACGGATATTGCACATATCCCAAATCCTTGGATGTCTTACCAAGGATCAGTTCTCACGGCGACACACACATCTTGCTGGTTTTTGTGCTACTAGAAATTTCGGATAAACACAGGTTTGAATAAGAAAGTCCAAGTGGAACATTTGCAAGGGCCCAGACATAAAGGGTGGGCTCTCCCAACTACAGTACATGACTGAGGATATGCAGCTAATGCTGTAAAATGCTACTGATACCACCACACGTGTATTGTAACTGGGCAGTATGAGTAAGAGGGAAAGCAATTCCTCACAAACATCCAAAAGCTACGATTATTACCAAAAATCAAGACGCTCTAAAACACCAGACTGTCCACATACAGTAAAATAAGCAGTGACCTTTGGGAACTCAACATTAAATAAATTATATATAGTATTGTGCAAAAGTCTTAGTCCCCCTACACATTGTTTAAAGTCATTTCTTTAGGCAGCAAGAACACAAATGAACATTAGAAAGGTTTGATCTTGGTAAAGATTTGTAAAAGTCATTGATACATGGGCTTCTATGAGGAGAGGCATGGAAATTGTAAAAATTTATATATGGTTGGAGGGAAAAAAGCTTTAAACTATACTTTCCTCAGGGGCCCAAGATGTTTGCGCAATACTGTACATAAATACAAATTTTTTGGTCTGTTCCTGGGGTTCCTTTCTAATGTCTAACATTACTCTGTATTACAAATGTGAAGCTGTGTGCAGAAGAACATGTCTTAGCACAGATGATGTGTAGATTTATAAAACTTCAATTTGGATGTTATAACTGTCCATAACTTCATAAAGCATTGCATTAAAATATGAAGAAAATTTTGTGTGCCTACAACTAAATAGAAGGAACTGCTGAGCCAATCTATAGCTACCAGCTGGCATATGGTTATTGGTTCAACTCTAACCAGCGGCTAACGGCTGCTTTTCCTCATTATCAGCAACAGCATTTTAGACTAAAACACCAAAACTAGACAATAGACTTAATTCCATAATGGAGGCTACTGCGCTGAGCACTAATACCAGTTAATGGAGGTTAAGGTCGAAGGTATGTTGTGCTAATCAAGCTCAAGTCTGGGGGAACCAGTGTGAGTACATGTATATGTACACTTCCAGTAACCTTTTCATGAGTAAAAAAGCATGTTTGTTTTAAAATACTCAAGAAAAAGTTGCTGTATCCCATTACTACATGATGGAAGTTATTGGTTTGCAGTCAGTGACGTACCAACTAAGGCCTACTAGTGCAAACTTGATTCTGCACAATGGATGAGCAGAAGTCTGGAGAAAGATTCAAATATGTCTGCAGTGACATGGGGAAACAAAACAGCATGGGTGCTTTACATAAGAATGTGTCTGTCTGTGATTCTCCGATTCTCCCCATGAGGAGAACAGTGGATGAATGGATGCAGGCGACGTGCCCAGACTTCACTGCTGATGCCGAACTCCATGACTCACGGTCTGTGAAGGTTGGTCATCACGTGGTGCGTTATCCAGGACTGAAGTGGAGTATACCTAAAGGACACAGGCTTTAGAGTGTTTTCTCTGCACAGAAAGCTACAGAACACACGCTACACTCAGCTGTTCATTACTAGGCTTCCTGCGTGTGTTAGGGCAGCTAAACTCCCAAAGTTGATTTAAGTTTTAGACTCACTGGGTAATGGTTCCTTTGTCCTTCTTACGCCAATGCATGTTAAGACCATCCCTTAAACAGGGGAGGGCCTACAAACAATCTGTAGAGACAGAAAAGACATTTATTACTACAAACAAGTCAAAGATGGTCCTGACTAGCTACTAGCTTTAGCAAAATACACCATTCAGCCATAATATTAAGACCACTGACAGGTGAAGTGAGTAATATCAACTCAATTATTTCCATTTCAATGGCACTTGTCTGGGGTGGCATCTATTGGACAGAAAGTGAAGTCTGTGATGTCTAGATCCCCAGGACAGCAGGTCCTGTGAAGTGTTCCAGGTCTGCAGTAATTTTCCTGCCTTCACATGCTATGGGAATTATGGTAAATACCAGTAACCAACATGAAAATGCCCCCTCACGTTGTAATTTCCACTGGAGAACTGGGAAAAATTTTTGATACACAAGCTGCCGAGATGAAATAAACTTTGACCTTTCAACATGGCCGAGAGCAACGAATGAATCATGAATTCATCCAACTTTTGCTGCTGCTGTTAGCGGACAGTTTGTAGCCTATTAATGTTGTGGCATTAATGCACCATCTTCTTGCAGTAGCAGATGAATTAGGATCTAAAACTGATGTTTTACCCACATAACACGTCAGGGTGAACTCACTTGAACGCAAACGTAATTTCCAGTTTACAAATGGAAATGATCATATTTCCCATAGCACGTGAAGGCAGCATTAGTACCTAGCGACAATGATCCAGGGAAGGACAACTGGTGAATCTGCAACAGGGTCATGGACACGAAAGTCTCATTGCTGCATGTGGGGAGTGGTCTGATCACAAAGAGGATCCTGTTGTACAGAATGTTAATGCTGCTCTAATAGAAAGAGGTCAAAACACACAGTGCAGCACAGACAGAACTGTTTCAGCACCATGAGCAACCCGCTCACTATTAGACAGGTGGTCTTAATGTTATGGCTGATCAGTGTATGCAAATAAGATAGAAGTAAGGTAAAATTATACCATATATTTACCCTATAAGAAAAAAGTTGTTTTTTTTTGTGTGTGTGTGCACACATTGAAGCATCCTTAGTGACTCTGACATTCAATTTATAAGCAACAATTGTTGTTTATAACATTTATTGTACCTTTATAATGATATATATTCAAAAATACCTTCTTAAAATAGTCAAGCAGTAGTTGAATCTCATAAATGCTTATAACAAATGCAATTCTTAATCGATCATAACGGCTAATTAAAAAAAGATGTTTTTCATCCCAATGTATAGGCATGCTCATCTGTGCAATGGGGACAAACAAGCATTCCTCCCTAATGAACTATGTATGGCCGCACCTTCCTAAGTGACTATATAGCACAAGTACAAACAAAATATTATATTTAGCACCTTATATATATATATACATACACA
>JBBIGC010000145.1:21358489-21373975 GCA_037576955.1 Lepidarchus adonis
TGTGTGTGTGTGTGTGTGTGTGTGTGTGTGTGTGTGTGTGTGTGTGTGTGTGTGTGTGTGTGTGTGTGTATTGGACTAACCGGGCGTCTGTTGATAAGGCGGTGGTGAAATCGGGCAACCCTGCCGAACACCTCCTGACAGTAAGAGTGTAGCTCCTCCAGCTCATCCTCTATCAGCACAGCGTCCAGTGGAGAACTCTTCTGGATCAAATTTTCCCCAAACACGATCAGAGCATCAATCTTATTGGTGTTCAGAGTGATCTCCTGCTGAAAGGCCTACAAGGGCAGCAAGCAAAACAGTTATCCAGAGTGGAACCTGTAAAAAGAGTGAGATGCACAGAAGAATGCGGTTTCCTACTGACATTGAGCTGCCTCATCTTGTCGTGGATGTCACTCTCAGAGAAGTGCTCTACGTTAGTGAGCTGCAGGTCCATTTCGGTCAGCCAGACCAGAATGGCCTCCCGCGTTCCTTCAAAGTCTTCCCGTTGGGACGTAAAGTGCTGCGAGAAGAAAAGCAGAGCACAGTGAATATATAAATAAATAGTTAAATAAATAAAACCTAAAACATTCCATCATTTCTGCACATTATAGTTTTTCTTTAATATGTAAAATTCAGAGAATAAACAATAATTGTGCCAAAGATTGTGTGAGCACTTGTTAACACTTCGAAAATGAACAAAACCAGCTACTTAAACAGAGCTGCACAAACTTTATATATTGTTTATGTTATTTTAAATTTTTCCTGATAGCAAGACTGGGGAAGTTCAAGATTCACAAAGTATGCAACATACAGTTATACAAGTACAACATGTACAAAATGCACTGAATTGCTTTTGAGTCTAATTCAATTTATTTCTAATTAAATCAGACTCACTATACTGAATCTGTAAAAAAATATATAAAATAAGATTTACAGAAATATACATTGTCTGCCCAATGTAGTCCTCTCCAGTTATACTCACTAGCAAAGACTTCCCCAATGACATTACAACCAACACTGGGAGGGTGAAGGCAAGCAGTGAAAGTGACTATGTGTCATTGTGAACACAAACCATCACAATGTCCATGCATTTAACCTCGAGCAGGTATCGACAGCAGCCAGGGAGTCATGTGGTGGGACGGTACTTTGCTCAAGTGTACCTCAGTGATGACTATATCCTATATCCTACCCACTCAGTTATAGAGAAACCAATTGTTCAGGATGGCTGAAGCAAGACTGGGGATCTTCCGATGACACAGCTAGCGCTTTGGCTAGCTCAGGCCTGTGCTTGTACACTACACATACTGTAATTTAGTAAGACGGAACAGCCAACTTGCCCATCAAACCAAAACTAGAACTTTAAAAGGAATAACTGGAATAAAAATTCCAAAAGTTCATGATCATGGAAATCATACCACTGATAATGGTTCCTAGTAGTCAAAAGTGTAGTCAGAGGTGAAAAGTTAAACTGAACTATGAGTGAAATGTTCAGACCTTTAGTCTACGGAGAACGGCAGCCACTCTTCTCTGCAGGGTGTCCCACCGCTGGTTCCCCTCGTTCACCATTGTCTTCAGCTTGTTGGAAGTGTCGGTGCGGTTCTCACGGGCCAGTCGCCGGTACTGTTTATTCACCAGCTCCAGTTGCGTCAGCCGCTCATGGACCTGACGCTGGAAAGCCTGTAGTGTGTATGTTTGGTTGTGTGATGTATGTAGGGGTAAAAGACAACAACTGTTGAATTGAATATCTTAAAAAAAATAAAAATAAAAAAATAAAAAAAATAAAAAGAAAATAAAAAGTGAAATTTCCCACTTGTGGGACAATAAAGGATTATCTTATCTTATCTTATATTCTTAAATAAAATAATATTTTAATAATAATGTTTAATAAGGTATTGTGTTTTTTGGGCCAAAATACCATTTTTAATATATTTTCAAATATTTAAAAAACAGGGTCATGTTCTTTAAGTAGCTCTTGTCACATTTGTTCGCCAAAATGAAAAGAAAGTGATGGTGAAATTTGAAATTCCCCCAAAATTTTAAATACTCAGCAATGCTGATTTAGTCGAAAATGCCGGGACACAAAAATATAATTTGTTTTACTTTCTCCCAATTTGTTAAGATATGGTAGGGTCTACTGCGATAATAGGTGTACATATTTAAAAACTTAAACTTTTGTACACAAGTGAATCAACTCAATTACAAATATTGGAGTTCTGCAAAATATCATCAGCAAACCATGTAATTATGATTTTATATGAAGTCAAATTCAGGAGCCATTGCTTCACCTCAAACTTCTTGAGCTCCTCTTTGGCGCATGTATAGAGGACGTCAGTGCTGGCTGGGTTAGCGGCCGTCTGTTCTGCCGTGGTCAACCAGTCCTCAAAGCGAGAGTAGTCCTCCAGAAACTTGCTCCACAGACGCCATGTCTCCTCTATCCTAAAGGGGGCACCAGAGCATGGTATGTGTGGGATATTTGTAAACACTCATTGGCACTTTACTAGTCTTGTTCATCCACTCATTGACACTTTGTTGCTTCCATCTTCCTCGACGTTCCACTTTACCGGTATGGACCATAGTCCAAAACATGCTACACAACCTCTACCATGTTCACCAAGGTCAGTTTCTGACCACAGGGTTTCTTTTAAAAACCCTTGCGAGGTTTGTTCTCACCTCATCCTCCTCTCCATGGACATGGCGCAGATGTTCCTCCAGCGGCGGTCCAGGCTACGGGTGGTCTGCTGGATGGAGTCATTCTCCACATCACTGCCACATGCATCGGCATCGTGTAGCAACACATCACATAGGGTCAGCACGGAGGCCACGCCCTCAGTGTGCTGCTCAATGTCCCTCTGCAGTTCCTGCCATTAATAAGTAGAACAATTCTTAAAAATCATGCAAGAGTATGAGCTATACTCTGGGGATTCTATACCATTGGTTAACTGTGTCTAATGCTTTGGCTGTGGAATTCACTATTCATGTTCCTTGGTTTGCAGAGCAGTTTGTACATCATGATTGAACATTTTTTCCAAACTTTTTCCCGAAGGATTTTTGGAACTCATTTGGCCCAAACTGTGCACAGAAAGGTTTGTTTTGCTTACCTGCTGTTCAACCAGTTTGCGCTGGATTTCATCGCTGTGGCAGATGCTGTAGACCACGGGTTTGGAAAGCTCCCCCTCGATCCGGGACAGCCACGTTCGCAGGTTACTCATGTTCTTGTCCAGCTGCTGCACCATCACCAGTGTCTCTTTCAGCTTCCTCACCCTGACAAATCAATCCGGAAAAAAAATCAATCAATTCTGAAAAATGTCAATAGGTAAGTCAATAAAATTTCGGTTCTTTGCAACTACCTTCAGCCAAAAATCAACATTTCCATTGCTGCCATGTTTCCTGCAGCATCACAAGCTACACCAGAGGGTACATACAAACAAGGTACCAGGTACCAAGAAACAAGCAGAGGCAAGTTAGTACCTTAGACCAGTGGTGCCCAACCACCGTGCCGTAGACCACTAACGGGCCGTGGAGCATTTTGAACTGGCCCTACAAAAATATTTTTTATACTATTTCAATCCATAGCAAGTGTGTTAGAGACTCAACTTTGCCGGTGTTCTGGATGAAAGTCATGGCAGAAAACCCTAAGATCTCCACAACAGCACTGAAAACTTATTCTGAAAGGACTGTTTACACGTTACCATAGCGACCAGAGTGCGTGAAGGGCAGAGGATGATGTTACTCTGATCGTTGTTAGCGCATTTCAGAAAGACGCTGCTAATAAAGTTACATAATTACACAGTGGAGTCACTTTTATTATTATATTTACACAATACCACAGTTTTGTGTTGGTCGTATCATTTTATTTTGTTGTTTTTATCCGCGAGACCTTAAATGCCGGTCCATGACCCGAAAAAGGTTGGGGACCGCTGCCATAGACGACTTAGGATGACTGAGTCACAAAGCTGATTCCTGCTTTAGGTACACGCAAGGGATAATGTATTGTGAGGCGGCCATTAGGGGAAAATAAATCCCGATAGGGTCAAGTCTTCTTCTGCCCTGAAGAAATAATGGCAACACATTGTCCTGCTTATTATACAAATCTGCACCAATACAAAAAAAAACTGTGGCTTGCACTAAGAAAAAATAGTTTTTCTGAATGTTCTGGTCATCACTCAGCAATGCGCCATGTTTCTTTGCTTTTTCTTCACTTCCCCCTTTTCCTGATCTTTTAATTGGGCCTGTACCCAGCACTCTACTGCCCCATATTCTGCAAAAATATAGAAAAATATCCATCATCCATGATTGCTAACTGCGCTATTGTGTAGTGATATGACACCGCAAATCTGAAGCACTAAACCCGTTCCCATGGCAGCAGGTGTTATTCATCTGCAGTAGGCATTAGAAAAATACACGTCGAGGATATCTTCGTATAATAATCTAAGATAGTTCCCCTCTACAAACACACTGATTAAATCTGGAAATGAACAGATGAGTTGAAAAAGGTTTGTTTGAACTGGCCAATCCCTAAGCTATGCTGGACACTGACTAAATTGGGGCATCCCTACTTTGTGCAACCACTGAGGAAATACTTCAGATGTTTTTCAGCTAAAACCAGACATTTTACAAAATACAGTGCAGCCCATAACAGTATTTGCTGGGCTGAATAATAACAGTAAATACGTCAGAAGTCTCCAAAACAGGTGTGTAACAAGCAATAACATATTCTTGAGCTTCGTGATGACTTCAAAACTACTAAAACAGCTACTGTGTCAGAACATCTTCCCCTTGTGAGGGTGTTAACTTCAGTTCCCAAGAGATAGCAGCCACCTCAACTGCAGATTACAGTTATTTTGAGGATGTCAGGATGCCATTTGGCCTCAGTAGAGCACCTGAAACGACAGCTTGAATGCCACCACAACTCAACACCTAATCCTAAAGTCTTTTTGTCCTGAAGTGCTCTGTAGCCACAGGTGTCATGAAGTCATCAAGGCTGATCTGCTCTGGGATCATCGTTACAAAATACATCAAGGGGTTTGAGATGTAACATAAAGCAGCACTCCTTGAGTACCTTGGGTACATATCTATTGCCTACTTCCCTGGCTCTATTTTCATCTCCCTCACTTGTTTCTTCACTTATGTTTATCTTTACCACTCTATCCTTCCTTTCCACCAACACAAACTAGGTGCTAGTTCTGGCTTGTTGCTAGGGGCTGCTTCAACCTGCAAACGTTCTAAGTTTCCTAAAGAACTACTAAAGAAACATTTTATTCCTTTTGGAACCCATTGTAGACATCTCCAGCATCTGTAACTGATTGAACCCTGGTTTTAGTATTAACGCTCGCTCTTCTTGCACAGTTTGTCTTCATCATGGACCACATCTGCTTCAATTTCATGTCCAAACTGAAGGTCTTCTTCAACAGACTGGATGCTACACTAACTGACAATAATTTTTCCCCCAGCCCCTGACATGAGCCGCTCCTGGTCATAGTCCAGCTCTGGAACCATTTTTTCTGTCTGAGAACAAGATCTTTGGCTGTTGGAATGGTTTAAGAGCTTCCAAATGTATTAATTTCTCCTCCTCTTCCATCGAGCTCTCTTCACCTTCACTACCAATCTCATTTTCTTTCTCCATAACTTTCTCTCCATCTCTTTCTCCTTCTATTGATTTGTTCCTCACTGAGCAGTGCTGTTGTTTTCTTCACAACAGACCACATCACCAAAGCTCTTCTCCCTGCTTCACACCACAAGTCAAGCCGGCCCCAAGGAAACCCCATTCCATTCGTCCCCTGTCCAGGTTCCAGGGACACTCGTTCGTGATGCAGTCCCATTGCCATAAACACGCTGTTCTCTGTCACGTGATCACAGCGGAAGAGGAACCCAAATAAACCAGTGTGTTACGTGGCACCATGGACGTGTTGGAAGCTCGTACACTTACGATGCTTCTGCACATGCGTGACCTCAAGCAATTAATGGTACACAATAAGCACAGCATCGGTGCTTCCCGCTCACCCAGCAGGAGCTATGGAGAAATTTGACACATCATACTCCATCGGCTTCACCATCAGTGCAGCAATGCAGCGCTGCACTAATCAGCCTCGTGAGAGCGGCTGATGCGTGATGTACCGCTGCACAGGCATGCATGCAGAAACACGTCGCTGCAATACACACACTGCAGACCCGCACTATTAGCCTCATGCATGCAATTCAGTCAGCCCCTCTGCATCCACAGCAGCACTGTAGTGCCATGTTAGCCTCCATCTTCTGAAAGCCCTACGCCTGGACAAAAGCACTGCCCATCCCCCCGTCCAGCCCATTTTCTCACGCTCACACACACACACACACACACACACACACTGGGCGAGTGGCGTTTGTGTTCATTGTAGAGGGCAGCAGGTGGTACTCACTCACAGACCGGTGCAGCCACTCCATGGGTTTCCCTCATTAGCGTGAGCATCTCTGCTAATACACACTTTCAGGCACACACTCTGCAGGCAGACTGTCCCCTCCTCTACTGCCCCCTACTCTCTCTTGCTCTACCTCTCTCCCTCTCTCTCTCTCTGCAGGCACGCTTGACATGGTAAAGAACTACAAAAAAGCAACACACACACACACACAGTCCAGACGGGCAGTACTAGGCAGGTCACCCTGAGCTTACATTCAGCAAGCTCAAGCTAATTAAACCTAACCCTCACCTGACCAGATTATTCAGCCCAGAGAAACACCTGGTCCAAGGCGTCTTCATGGCAGGAGATGAATTTATTAAGGCAATGTCCAATGCCCATCCAATCACCATGGCCACTAAACCCAGTATTTGTTTGTTTTTAATAAACACTGTAAAATATAATGGAAAATGACAGCAAGCGAGGAATATGTGAAAAATATGTCTGATCCCTTCATAATGCCATTTGAAATTTTTAAGAAGAAGAACTATGAAAATCGGCTTGACCAATAGCATACTATTTACACCTAAAGATTACATTACTGCAGTAAGCGAAATTAGGAAACAGGATCTACTTGGTGCTATTGACAGCGAGTTGCTGAAAGGGAGGAAACTGGCAGCACCAGTGAGTTTGTAGCTACAGATTTGATATGTTTGAAATCAAACTGCATGTTCAAATGCTGTCAGGTGCCTATGATTAACAGAAAAAACTTGCTGGACATGAACTTTGGTATCGATGGCCATAAAGAATACACAACAATGGGCGCGTGCAGCTTGATGACTGCAGATTTACAAAGAAGCGATCCTGTAACAGAAGAAATACTGAGACATGACAGTAGCAGCACAGCATGTGCCACCAATCCTGAACGAATGCTCCAGTGCTGCGAGGAGCTCAGTTCTTTTCCCTGTTAAGCTTGTTCCATGGTCTGTCTTCGCATCAAGTCTGCATCTCCATTTCCATTCAGCTCCTTTATGCATGGAGGATTAAACACAATGAAGCGAGACCCAGCTCCCAATCCGCTTATCTGGGTTTAGAGAAAGAGCTTGTTCTGCTTATACACATCTGTGCACACACACGCACATGACCACACACTTCCTGTCAAAAGTTTGGGCACACCCGAGCTTTGTCTGAACAGTTCTGGCCCTGGAGGGCCCTCTAGAACTAGAGTTACCCGATTCTCGTCTAAGTGCTGGCTCATCGAGTTCCATCCCGGGTGATGCCATAGCCAGGTCGGTCACTGCACTGCAGCTCTACTTGCTTGTTGGTACCTGGCACCTTATCCTTTTTCCAGTACCCAAATGGTGCAGCTGTCATGATCTCCAGGAAAGCCCCAGCTGCGATGGTGAAGCCTCAAGGTGTTAGTGATATTTTATTGAATTCGAGAATGGGTTGTTAGGCAGAAAAACTGTGAGCACCATAATAACCAGGCATTTTTAAAAAACAGCAGGTCTGTGCAGCACGTTCTAAGTCATCAGTAGTATTTTCACATGATGTTTTTGGTGCCTCCTACTCAGCTCACTTACAGCCATGAGGAAGTATAAAGACTGATACCAGGTGCCAGATTTGCTTAATGGGAAAACCAACATGAGAGAAAAACTGTCTCTCTCTCTCTCTGTCTCTCTCTCTCTCTGTCTCTCTCTCTCTCTGGTCACGTGCACAGGGAACTATCAACAGCACCTGTGGAGCAGTGATGCGGGACGGTTTCTTGTTCAAGGGAACCTCAGTGGTTCAAATAGTTTATCCAACCGTTTCCTTTGGGACATATTAAATTAACGGTCAGGCTTTCACAGTCCTTAAACTGTGTGTATTACAGCGAGCGGCAGGTGATTCTAACATAACATCTGCCTTCCTCCAATTAATTGCATGCTTTTCAGAACACAATGCCTGCCAATCTCTCAGCCAATCAGAGAGCAGCGCAGAAGCAGGAGGGTGGAGCTGATTGGTTGAGAGACACAATGCTGGAGACGGAGGACTTATGGTGGGTGGACACAAAGGTCCGAGTCATCAGACAGCAGCTGCCTGGAGTGTGCGTGTGTGTGTGTGTGTGTGTACGCGTGTGTGAATGCCAGAGGGGTGACCCAGCAACCTGTGATTTTAAGTAACAAAAGTGGACGACGGGCCTGAGTCAACTCATCTAATCTCCATTACAGAGCTGACTGCACACACACAACACACACACACATACACACACACACACACACACACACACAATCTTGTGAAGCGATGCAGATACAAGTCCAGGCTTGCAGAAAATGTCTCCTAATGCAACAAGTCTTCAAAACAAATGACCTCATGGAGCACAAGGGGTGTAGCGCATAGCGAAACGATCGGTCCACAGCTCTGTGAAAAAGTTTGTGCACCCCTGCTCGAATGGAATTTCATTGATTTTTCTATGTGTAAACAACTACAGATCGTATGTTTTTTATAAACTATATATAGTTAACCACCAATCAGCCATAACATTAAGACCACCTGCCTAATAGTGAGCAGGTCGCACTCCTGCTGCTGAAACAGCTCTGGCTCGTGAACCGACTGTTCACTTGCTGCCTGGTATATCCCACCCCTCGGACAGGTGCCAATGAAATAACGAGAGGGTCAGTGGTGTTAATGTTATGGCTGATCAACCTGTATATAGACTACACTTTGATACTGACCCTGAGCTAGAACAGGTGGAGGAGGTGTGGCCTCATAAGCCAGAGACATAAGTTAGAGTGAGGGAATTGGACAGATAAAGGCCGAGCTAAGGCGGGGGGGTGTTGGGAGGGGGGCGTGAGTGAAGTCCAGGCAAAGAGCAAAAGACACTTGTAGACTGAGATGGACGATCTGACCATCTGTTCTTTCCACAAGCCGTCCCACCCCACATGGTCCATCCCATCTTCTGCCACTCCAAGCATCCAACCCTAACGAGCCAATCACGCCGTCTCCCCGAACACACAGGTTACATCACCCTCCTGTTATATCACACAGTAATGATGGCCAGTGGAAGTGCTGGGCCCAGGAATGGTCATTTCAGCTGTTCCTGAAGCCCTCCTGCTGTTCTAACTGGGATTACGCTGCAGATTAATCAGCGCACTTGCCTTTGTGCATAGTTCCACCCTAGCGACCTGTCTGCCATTTTATCTGCTCTTCCATATTACATTTCTAAGCAGTGGCATCTCTTTTGGGTACTTTTTATTACTAAACTAATATTTTAAATACTTAATTTCTCGTTTAAATACTAAATACTTTTAAGAATAAATTACTTAGTGATTTACAATATCTCACAAAAGTCCCATTTTTGTCAATATTTTATTATATCTTTTCATGGAAGATGAACTTCATGCCCAAAAGAGTTCAGACCGTGCTGGAAAATAATGGCAGCCACACAAAATATTAATGGGCACAACTTAGACATTTACACTCACCTTTGTTGCCACATTAATGGCTGTGTTGAGTTATTTTGAGGGGACAGTAAATTTACACTGTACACTGACTTTACATTGTGTCAAAGTGTCATATCTTCAGTGTTGTCCAATGAAAAGATATAATAAAATCTTTACAAAAATAGAATGGGTGTACTCACTTCTGTAAGTATAAATGCTCTTAATTACTTATAAAATGACTAATAAATAACTACGTGAATGACAGCTCCCAGGGATCGGCGTAGCAGGACAGTACCTTGCTCAAGGGTTCCTCAGTGTAGCCTGAGCCAGGACTTGACCCCATTGCCTTGCTGTAGAGACTCCTCCCTCTGTGCTCTTACCTGGTCTCGATGTGGTCGAACAGGTGCTGCCATCGGTCACTGATGTCCTTGATCTTTTCATTGACCTCGTTCTCCTTGGTTTTGTTGCTGGCGCTGATGAGCTGCTCTCCCAGCTGCTTCAGATGGGTCTTGTTCTCACTGAACAGGTTGATTTCCTCCATGCAGTCCTGCAGAGTGAGGAAACATTCAAATCTGCATGACTCAGATTAGTCTTTGGTGCCAAGTTACCACCTGGAGACGAGGTTCAACGTTCTCATGAGGCTTTCCAAAAGGTCAGTCTACATGAAGAATGCCAAAGCGTCCGTTTTGCAGTTTTTGGAGTAGTCTTGGCTCTAGCGGCTTGAACAACCTGGTCAGATTTAATAATAGGTCACATGTTCCCCAAGAGAACCCACTGTTCTAGCTAGAGTACACCTTTTTAGAAAATTCTTCAAAATCAAATCGCAGCAGTAAATGGAACCAGATGTCTGGTTCTTCTAAAAGCTCCCTTACAGGAAGTTATTACATGATCAAATGTTCGTGAATTCTGAGGTGTTAGCAGAGTTTTGAGAAGCTTTTAGCCTAACCCATCACTCTAATCCATTCACAGTGGATCGGGTCCATTCCCCCAAAGTGGTTTAGATCATATTAATTATTTTACCATTCCATAGAAACACTCAGAAGACAGGTGGGGCTTCATGGGGCAGGTGAAGACTTAATTCAATGGATGTATCTTTGTTGTTACCCTACAATTAACCATTCAAACCAAACCCATGTTGAACAAGTTACATCTCAAAAACTAAATAACACATGCCCTTCAGTCTCTACTGACATTGAAATTGACAAAGACATCAGTTTCAATAGTTTTCTTGGACAATCTGGTCATGGAAAATGTATCAGTCCTCCAATATCATCCTTGTTCTTAAAGATAATCCATTATTGACTTTGTGATGATCAGTTGCACGTGTGGCATGGTTCTCAATGGAAACTTCGTGTTTTCTTCAAGTCCCAATATTTGTGATGACCAGAGGTGTGGTCAGAACTCCTTTGTCAAGTCCAACAGGAGCCCAAGACCACGACTAGTTGAGACATCAAGAGAGAGTCCAAAAAAGTTACAGTCCAAGTAAGTACAGTGCAAAGATGTTCAAATCCAAGTAAAGACAGACTCCATATAGGTCCATGTCCAAGTAAAGAATGAGTCCACAGAGGTTCAAGTCCAAGCCAGAACAGAGTTCAAAGAATTTCAAATCCAAGTGAAAACAGGGTCCATAAAGCTCCAAGTCCAAGTCAAGACAGAGTAGCAAGAAGTTCAAGTTCAAGTCAAGACCAAGTCCATAAAAGCCCAAGTCAAGAGTCCAAAGAAGATTGAGTCAAAGCAAGGCAGAGTGCAAAGACATTTGATTCCAAGTCACAATGTAGTCCAATGATGTTCAAGTCCAAGACAAGACCAAGTTCACAGAGGACTAAGTCCAAGTCAAGACCAACCAGAATATTTCATGAGATCAGTGGCCAAGACTAAGACAAGTCTAAGTCCAGATAGTAACAAGTCCAAGTCAAGTCTGGGATAACAACAACAAAAAATGAGTCTTGAGTCAGAGCATGAACTTGAGATCTGCATTCCTGGTGTTGAGTGTAGATCCAGAACCATATTGTATACAACACTCAGATATGGAACCATCTGTGTGGTTTCTGTTTGTATATTGCTATGGGGAACCTGAGGTCAGTCTTCATTCATGAAGAAACAGCAGAGTGAAGTTCTACTGAATCCTTGGGTGCTGTCATTCACTCCACTCTCCAAGCAAAAAAAGTGAGCCAGGCTGGTTACGGCTGGAGGTTCTCTTACCTTCTTCAGCTTCTCCACCATCTCCTCAATGCTGAGCTCAGCACTGTGAGCCACCTTGTTCTCCATGTGAGTGAGCCATTCACACAGCTCCCGGTTCTTTTCGTTGAAGATGATCCAGGCATTCAGCCGGTCTGCAATCTCCTGTCTGCGTAGAGACACCTGCACACACACCCACACACACACATTTTGTGAGATAACATATCCTATATGTAATTTTTACATATAACAATGTGATACAGTACATCTATACATAATTAAGAGATAATTACATGTGCCATATGCCCAATATATACAATTACACAATAATAACAATTCATTAGATAACATGAATAATAATGTGATATAACAGTAATGCAGACATATATATTTTATATATAATTAATTGATAATTACAAATGCCCTACATGCAATATGTAAAATGTAATAATAACAAGTACCTGTAAGTAATGTAATATATATATATATATATATATATATATATATATCATGTGTGTGTCATACATGATATTTTAATATTCTTGAAAATATAGTTTCCAATATTATTATATGTTATTATATATAATATATATGTGTGATTTATTAATTGATAATAACAAGTCCAATATGTATTTTATATATATTTATGAATCATAAGTGCCTTTTGTACCAAAGATAACACTGTGATAACTTGCCTCATATGCATTATATAATATAGTACAGTACAGTACAGTACAGTACAGTATAGTATAGTATAGTATAGTATAGTATAGTATAGTAAAGTACAGTATAGTATAGTAAAGTATAGTATAGTAATATAAAATTCTGGATGAATCACATATGTAATTGTGTATAATATAATGTAATGTAATAATTCCCCCTTTATGCAATATATGAAATACGACAGACATTGTATAAAAGTAAGAAACATATGCAATATATACGTGATTGTGAACATATGTTCCAGAACAAATGTTCCTGTAACAATTCAAGGAATACATATGTATTATACATGAGTATCTACATGTAGAAATATTAATTATAATATAATTTATAATAAATTATAATAATATCCTATGTAGTTATTATACAATATATATGTGTCCAGTATGTAATGAGTCAAACTTAACCTCAGTTGCCAGAAAGTCATCGTTATATCCTTTATATTCAGAAATAAAACGAGGTATTTTTTTGTAAAACAGCTGCCACATTCTAGCTGTCTCATTGCCATGCACCCCCCACCGTCACACACCCTCACACACTTCAGCGTGCGGCAGCGACACGGAGTGTGTGATTTCCAAAACAAAAGGCCCCAACTCCTGCTCCTATTGATTCCTGTCTCTTCTCCAGTCTCTCGCTCTTGCTCTACCATCTGTTCCTCCATTCCAATGCTAACGACCCCCTACCCCTCACCCCCCTACCCCTGCCCCTCCACCTCCACCCGGTGTGTATTTACTACAGTTATTACAGACAGAAGAACACAGAGGAACTCCACCCGGTGTGTATTTACTACAGTTATTACAGACAGAAGAACACAGACACCTCCACCCAGTGTGTATTTACTACAGTTATTACAGACAGAAGAACACAGACACCTCCACCCGGTGTGTATTTACTACAGTTATTACAGACAGAAGAACACAGACACCTCCACCCAGTGTGTATTTACTACAGTTATTACAGACAGAAGAACACAGAGGAACTTCTCCGCTCATACAGGCCCAAGGCTCCGTCCGCTACACCAGCTCTAAGAAATTGTTGGGATTCCTCCAGCAGTGTGTTTGTTTTCTCGCCAAAAGAGGCATCACATGACCAAAGCACAGGACCTTTTATCCAGTTTCACAATTCAGATTTATTTCATTTCTTTATTACACACACACACACACACACACACACACACACGTCATCCAATATGTTTTGTTATTGAACTATTCATGAATTCCACCACCCCATCCCCACTATTGTGTAAATTGTTCCTCTGTTGCCGTCGGGAACTGTGACTGAGTTGTTTGATATCACGTTTGAACCGGATCATGGTGAAATCGGAGTCTACACTGACACTGAATCATTTCCTAAAGAATCGTTGAATCGAATTGAAATAGTTCATTATATGCATTGAATCCCTTCAAAAAGAATCACATTGAATCGAATTGTAGTAATGTTTAAGATTAAGAACTGAATCATTTACTAAAGACTCACTGAATCAAACTGTAATATTTTACGTTATGCACCAAATCAGTTCACATCTGTTTAAGATTTCATGAAGAACTGAATCATTTCCTAAAGAATCACATTCAAATATATTGTAGAAATGTTTAAAATTATGACGCATTGAATAATTTCGAAAAAAATCTAATGAAATCATACTGTAGTTAATCTTTGCTAAAGAATCACGAAATAAAATCATAATAATGTTTAAGATTTCATGAAAAACTGAATCGTTTACTAAAAATTCACTGAATCAATTTATATTCGCATGTTATTTACTGGAAAAATTAATCAAACTGAATCATATTGCCAAACGTTTTGGATCTTCTGATAAAGAGAATTGCAGCTCTTCTCTCCAGTCATGTACCTCCGTCAGCTCTGTAACATCTGAATGGAAGTCCAACATAATCGAACACGGTTTCTCTCTTTTTTTCTACTGTTTTTCCCCATGTTTCACTTACTTTCAGGCAGAGTTCCTCCCACTGGCAGTGCAGATGGTCCACCTGTTCCTGCAGCAGCAGGACGTCCTCCGTGATGATGTACTGGGACAAGTCCGTCTTCATGGTGCCCAGCTGTGACAGTCTCACTGCCCAGTCGTCCAGAGAATCCTGAACCTCCTGCATAACATAACACAACTGCTGCTAGCGTCCGGCAGTTAAAGCTTCTTCTAAACACTCGCTTAGCCAAGCCCTGACCAGACGTCCAGCCTCCTTCTCTCGCTCTCTCTCTCTCTCACACACACACTCAAGCACTCAACCTCGCTCACTCACTTGCTGGCCCTCCCTCTCTCTCTCTCTTTGCCTCCCCCTCCCCCCTGTCCCGCCCCAGCAGGATTAAGGTCTCAGGGCAGTTTGGTGGAGGGGGGGCAGGGGAGACTAGAATAAGCCTTTAATGGGCCAGAGAGGATGATGAGAGCTGCTGCTGTTTTGCGTCTTTATCAGCTGATGATTAAATCAGCAGCACCATTTCCCTCTTCACCACCTTCACAAGAAGGTGTGTGACCTGTAACCCACAGGTGTGTGACCCATAACCCACAGGTGTGTGACCTGTAACCCACAGGTGTGTGACCTGTAACCCACAGGTGTGTGACCCATAACCCACAGGTGTGTGACCCGTAACCCACAGGTGTGTGACCCATACCCCACAGGTGTGTGACCCATAACCCACAGGTGTGTGACCCATACCCCACAGGTGTGTGACCCATACCCCACAGGCTTGGGACCTGTAACCCACAGGTTTGGGATCTGTAATCCACAGGTTATGGACCTGTAACCCACAGGTTATGGACCTGTAACCCACAGGTTATGGACCTGTAACCCACAGGCTTG
>JBBIGC010000145.1:21444443-21457854 GCA_037576955.1 Lepidarchus adonis
CACACACACACACACACACACACACACACACACACACACACACACACACACACACACACACACACACACACCCTGCAGCAAAGAAAGAACCACATCACAGGTTTTACTGTTTTATACAAATATTCACAGATTGATTTAGTTTTTCCATGTTTTTATTAATTTACATTATTTGGACTCGTCCCGTTTATAGTGTGAAACTTTTATGACAACTGAACAAATAGAGGAAAACTGTTCTACAATTACATTCATTAACAATATTCCACCTTCAAAATGTTTAGCAGAAACAGATGGGAAGAGAGAGGGGGGGTGGGGACAGAGATGGGGAAAGAGAAAGAAAGAGGGTGAGAGAGAGAAAGAGACATAAAGAGGGGAAGAGAGAGAGAGAAAGATGGGGGGAGAAACAGAGATGGGAAGAGGGAAAGAAAGAGGGGGAGAGAGAGAGACACAAACGAAGGGGAGAGAAACAGAAAGACGGGGAGGAGAGAGAGAGTTAGACAGACAGAAACAGAGAGACGGAGAGAGACACAATGGGGAAGATAGGAAGGAGAGAGAGAGAGACAGAAACAGAGAGGGAGAGAGACAGAAAGAGGGGGGAGAGAGAGGGAGGGAGGAGACTTGGATACTGTAGCGGTTCTTCTGGGAACAAGCCAGATTTATTTACCAGCCCTAAACAGGGCTAACCTGGCACCTTGCAGTTACAGCTCAGAAGAAAGAGGGCAGTGTTGTGGTAGACGATGCTGGAGCGTTGTTCCTCTACTGTTCACAGCGATACACTCCCATGCACTTCTGTCTTCATGCTAACGCTAATTACACGCTACTTCAACCCAGCGCTTCTATCTGTAGGATCACATTCTGTCCCACGCAAACAAAGCTCTCAGCTCAGATCATCTCCTCCCACCACACGTGTTAAAGCCTAATGGACAAGCTGACCGTTCTCGACCTCACCAGTACTCAGTTACTACAAATAAATTGTTCTTTCCATCAATTCCCGCCGAGTTCTGTTCTTCTACAATGTATAGAGGTGTTGATGACATCACCGTGCACCGGTGGGCGGGGGATAATTATGGCGTTGAAATATCCGTTTACTATAAACGTTATTTCTCGTCGTATGCAGCATTGCGACCCTCAGCCTCACGGTGGAAGTACTTGCTCAGCAGGGCTCCCAGCATGCACTGCACACGTACAGCAAATAGCCATTAAAAGACCTCAAGCTGTCAATCAGTCCTCACTGCAAGTCTTTCTTCTCCTTTTTCTTATTTTATCATCTCTTGGTTTAACATGTATTTATCTGAAGTGTTCATTTAAGGTGGAACAGTGACACGTCACCTCAGTGAGAAGAACCCATGTCTGCATGGGTTCTCCGGTTTCCTCCCACAGTCTAAAGACTGCCCTCCTTTTACCCTAGAAGTGCTAGAAAATTCCCTCCTCTTACAACTCTAGTTAGGTCATTGCAGTGGCTTATGTCGGATATATCAGGCAGCAAGTGAACAGTCAGTTCTTAAAGGTGACGTGCTGGAAGCAGGAGTGTAAGGATGTGAGGTTTTATTGCGATGGAGCTTCTCCAGAACAGCATGGAAGGTAAAGGGGTGAACCGGTGACCCAAGGCTCATTGATGCGTGTGGGGAGTGAAGGCTAATCTTGTTAATGCTAATTCTGATAGAAAGAGGTCAGAACTCACAGTTTCGGCAGCATGAGGAGGACCTGCTCACTATTATCACATCTCCATGCCTGTATTTCCTGCGGATGTGATTACTGCAATGTTCTTCTCACCGGGATTCCTAAAAAGTCCATCAAACATCTCCAGCTCATTCAAAATGCAGAGTTCAAACCAAAGCTAAGAAAAGAGATCAGATCATGCGATTCTCAGCTCCTGCACCGGCTTCCAGTACAGAATTGAATTCAAAGCTATTTTATTTTTCTGTTTATCTTTATACCTTTGCTTGTTCTTATTCCTCTTCTCTTTCCATCCATCATTGTAAAGCACATTGAATGACCATGTGTCTGATAATGTGCTATATAAATAAACTTGCCTTGCCTATTAGACGGGTGGTCCTAATGTTATGGCTGATAAGAGAATATTTAAATAGGTCGTTAACTAGCGGTTCTGAACACTAACCACACATACAACAAGTTTGAGCAATTCAGAACGAGAGATGTTGATGCCCAAAAGGCTGGAAAAGACTTTCTAAAGAGTTTGGACTCCTCCATCTGACAATCAGACAAATGGAGGAAATTCAAGACCATTGTTAATCTACCCAGGAGTGATTGACCTTCAAAGTTAACTTCAACTGCAATGCAGGTAATGGATAAATAGATATTGTGCGTTCATCTTTGATGCATTAGTATTTTTTAATTAAACTATATACTTAATATCTGTATGTGTGTAATACATATGCAGAGTATTCCATATTTAACAGATGACAGTGTTGTTTGGTGCTGATTATATGATGATTCACAACCATATAAATACAATATTACAACAGAACATCTCTAATAAGCTACAGCTCCTTTATAATCTTAGTTACGGCACAAAATCAACCTGTGTGGTTGACCACAGGAGTATTGTTGTCCAGATACTGTTGAGGTGGTGGACAGTTCTGTGGCACTAATAGTATGGTGGCTATCAGATGCTGAGACTTTTTAGAACTTGGAAAGTCATGAGCAGTTGTATGGTCCCAAACTGACCACTGATGTTGTTGATGTGTGTATTAACACTGAAGAACAGGAGGTGGAGCTACAAAGCAAGTGTTTCTGATTAAGTGGCCACTAGGGTTCTGGGCCCTTTTGGTTCTATGGTGGTCTCAATATGTGAAAACCCTAAGCCCTACGAGAATCCACTGGTTCTACTTAGAATGTTTGAACCAGAACCATTTAGGAACCGGTTAAGTGTTCTTATTTAAGACTTGGGTCCTCGCTTCACATGGCAGGGGGTCTGTGATGTTGTCATAGAAGACAGTAGGGAAGTGTGTGTAGGCCACGGCTGGTTTATTTCAGGATCTTCAGTAGGTGGATCTGGTAGTATCTCCCTTCACACCGAGTGAGAAAATGTTCTAATTCGTATTTGTTTTTTGGGCGAGGGGTTAGTTTCAAAAGAACAAAAAATATTTGACACAAGAGAGAGGATTCCTCAGTCCTAGCAATTATTGGAACCTAACAAAATAAATGTCTGTAATGTCTGTAAAAAGTTTTTCATTTGAATTTAATAGAATCTTCTCTGCATTGGCTTAAATTCTTGAAAAACTTAAAGGAAAACTGACCAATAAGGTTCATTTTCTATGTAATTTCTAGGTAGATATGGCGAAGTTGGCTCAACCATTGGTTAGGCCTTTAGAAACTGTACCAAAATAACCACCACCATCACGCTCTGATGGATAGGACCAGCTTCCTGACAGAGAACATCACTCTAAGCCTTCTGGAAGTTCTAGACTCAAGTAGACCACCAGATGGTAAAGATCTCCAGCTCTACAATGCTGGTTTTTGAATGTGATTGGTTATTTAAGGCCTGAACTGAACTACCTCTACCACTGAAAATGAAATCTAATTCAAATGTCATCTTCAGCTATGGGTGGTTATTTTTCAAAATTCTCCAGAATTCCCTATAATGCAAATGTACTGAATTATAACGATGTTATATGTTTACTAGGAAAACCAACACTTCAAATGGAGTAAATGTTCTGAATTTATTAAAAAAGAAAATGTTAAGATTAAAATCCAATCAAACCTATAGAAACGGGCACTATAGGCAGTTCTGGGTCAAACCATTCAAAGGTCTTCTGGAGAGGAACCACCCAGTGGATGAAAACCTTCAGGGGCTTGTTTTCCACCCGTAGAAACGCTGAGGTGATGTGTGCTGGATGATGGCCGAACGTCTGCATACATTGTAGACAAATGACAGTGATCAGAGCATTTCAGCACATCAGACATTTCCTCTGTCAGGTATCTGGCACTTTTTAGCACTAAGCTGTTCTATGCATGGCAAACATTTACTGTAACAGTTTAAAAATGGCGTCTGCAATCAGAACACTTCGTCACTCGTGGGTTCTCCAGTCTCAGATTGTTTGCATTTACTCTGAGAACTTAGACGCCACTGCTGAGACAAATGGAACCAAACGATTTGCACGATACAGTATCTACCCTGAAGTAGAAGCTAAAATATCTTCTCAAAACATTACTCCAAACTGCAACTGTTCTCAGTACCTGTGGTGCAGGGAACTTTCTTCCAACGGATTTTCCTCAAGTCAGAAAATGTCTAATATCCTAATTGCCTCAGGAGTTATAAGTATCAGGGGTTTAAGAGTATCTGCTCTGAATTACAGGCACAGTTTTCCACACAAAGGCCTTGGTAACCACCACTGAAAGTTTCAGGTTCTCGTTACTGGGTCAGCATCCAGAGTGGCATTACTTTCAGTAATTTCCTTGTTTTTAAGTCCAGCAGTTTGGTAGCTCCCCTCCCTGAACACACTTACCAAAGCTGGCAGGTGAGATGAACCAGGTGTGATGGAATCCCACCCTCCAGAACTGGATCTGGTCACTCCTGTGATAGATTGTCCGTCACTAGATGTTGGGGGTAATGAAGGGGAGGGGCTTAAAGGTATGGAGTCAGGCCTATTTCTCCCCAAACCAAGACTTGCTGTCCAATATAAACAATATAAACTACTTACCAAAAACCTCACCTCACGTTCTTCTGAAGTTCTCCAAGTTTCAGTATGAAGAGCAGAGTTTTGGGCCCAACGCTGTTTTAAACACCTAAAGGGACTGAGCACTCATGAGCACTGACATCACGTCAAGGGTGATTCGCTTCAGATATTCCTCTTCTTCATCTGCATCATCAGTCATGCTCTTCTTTAGAACGGTTCCGAGTCCAGTCAAACACACCGATCAGATACTTGGACGAGTCCTTGATTAGTGGGATTTACCAACGATTTACCAGGAGATGCCTTGTGTATTAAATTATTAAAAACATTCTGAAAGTCTTTACAAATTCAGATTTCCTCAGAAGTTCCAATTCGATTTAGTTGGAAAAAAGCTCCAAAACAAATGAATTTCACATCAGATCATTATAAACCGAAGTTTCGCAGTAGCATGGACAGTCAATTGAGAGATATTCCAAAATTGCCCAACTTACTAAAGCCAGACTGGACAGGGTCATGGGTTCGATTCCTGGACGAGGCTCCAGTTTCCTCCCATAGTTCAAGATCGTGTAGATACAGAGACATGTTATCGCAGTTTCAAAAAGGTTGGTGACCCCTGCTCTGGATCTTTTGACTAAATTGGCCTCTGCTGCCACCATCCCCTCTGCCCACCATCTACCCACAAGACCATTGACCAGAAACTGTTAGAATGATTGGCAGAACGGTCTAGGTTGAGCCACCAGAAGTATCCAGATGTTCAGCCTGTCCACTGAGGAGCTGGAGGACGGCTAAACCAAAGTGTACATCAACAGATGAGCTCGTTTCTGGTCACCACCAAGGGGTTTCTAATAAATGGTCAGCGTCCACTGTACCACTTATACTGTGCGGGTGTGGTCAGCTCAGGTGTGCACCAAAGTAGCTGTGATTAAATCAGCATCATGGTGGTGCAACAGGGCAGATGGTTTAACTTTGCTGCACCCCTGTGGTGTAATGGAGGAACTGATTCATTGGGTTTGTTATTTTGGACAGTTTTCCTCAACTTTACAACGACCATGTGTTCGAAGGATAAGGCAGATTGTATCGAGTGCTTCCAGCCCATCAATTAGCACTGCAGTCCAAAAGTCACCAGATGTGTTGGTCCATTGAACAAAGTGAAAGCGTCTGTTATTGTGAACACACAGGGAGCAGTTCCTCAGTGGTGCCCAGGACTTGAACCTGCAACCTTCTGATCCCAGGGGCAAGGTCCTAACCACAAGGCCTCTAATCAGTGAGGGAAAGTGTAGAGTAGCCACTGTAGCGATGCCCATGGAGCAGTAGGTTAGGAGCCTTGGCACTAACTGGCACATCCGCTGGCTTGAATCTACAATCCTTTGGTCACAAACCCACTTCTCCAACATTAGGCCAGGGGTGGGGAACTCCAGATCTGGAGGCCAGTGTCCAGCAGAGATTGGGGATCTCCCTGCTCAAACACAACTGTTCATTGGCAGGTTTAGTGAGTGTGTTTGGGCCCACCCCTGCATTAGGCCTTTGTTCCTGCTTGAAGACCATTCATACACCACACAATGAAAATTAAGGCCATTAGAAATGGTTTAAAAATGCTTCCCAGCCCTCAGTGCTGGGGTGTTGAGTCAGGTGTATCGGAGAAGATGATGCTAGACACCACACCCCTGAACATTTCTTGGAACGTCATAAAAGAACGCTTTAATATAATCCTTCCTCACTTCTTACATTTTCACTCAAATTCCATTGGCAATGCAGAAATATTGACTAGAATGGCTTGAATCTTAAATGTTTATTTAATAAGAAATCTCATATCTGCTGGTGGAATCATATTGCAGCATTGAGTAACGTTTATTCAATGTTTACTGCTTTCAATTAAACGCCATCACCACCAGCCACTGTACAAGTCTAATGAGCCAGTTTGTCTCTGGTCTTCATTAGCTGTGCAACTGCCAACGCAGACGTTAACTGTATTTATTATATTACAGCGGTCTCCTAAAATAAACAACTGCAACAGGCATTTTTAAGTTCTGATGCCCCACCTCTGTCACTTGTTAGGTGTGTACCTGGTTATCTAGAACAAATGAGAGAAACCTGCCTGGACAGGTAGAGCATATGGGAGAAACCGGTCTGGTTATATAAAACATACGGCAGCCACCGATATCTTTTCCTCTAGTATCTGGGTAACCAGAATTGGTTCTAGATAACCAAAGAAAATAATCTGGTACAGATGAAACTTGTCTGGATATTAAGAACAAAGAAACCTGTGGCTTTCTCGCACTTGTTCTAGGTATCTGGTTTGTAGAACAGGTAGGGGAAAACCTGAAAGAGTATTGCCTGTTTTCTAGATATCAAGAAGAACCCTGAAAACAAAACCTTCACTAACACCACCCTTCAGTATCTAGAGCCCTAGATCTAACGCACTGGACCTCCATCGCTGGACATGTTACTAGCACCCGGGAGAGCGTTCATCACCTCGTCCTGTAGCTCCAGACTCCACCACAGGTCTTGGCTGATGGAGGTAAATGCCATGCTCTTAACCATCATTCCGTCCACCCACCTGATCGGATTCCAAATAAAGCCCCAGAACGTCGTCAGTTTATCTCAAAACAGATTTAATTTAATGTCTTTATTTTTAAAATAATTAAACATTTGTATTTCTCCAAACCCTTTTTGACTTTCTGTAATCATTTATTCCAGGAGCGTCCGAAAGCACGGGGGGGTACGCCGACGGGGCGGATCCTCCACATTGCCACAATCCCCTTCTTCACCCACGCTCATTCACTCTGAAGCAGTCCACCCCCCCCCCTCCCCTACCATAAAGAACAAAAATCTGCAACTAAAAAAACTAATTCAGTATGGTCAAACTGGAGGGAGAAAAGAGTAAAAACCAGAGAAAGAAAAGAAAGAAAAAACTAACGAAAAACAGTATTTTAAATACCAAGATGTGGTGATCAGTAATACCTCAACAGACTGGATACTCTGTGATAGATCCTAAAGAAAAATAGATATACGCTAAAAGGTTCTATTCAGTGACTGTATGTATGGGTCATATACGCATCAGCTCATATATACGGTCACTGTTTCCTCTACATACAACATCAGTGTGCTGCTTTCAGTTACAACAGATTAACACTAGAACACACTCCCCCTCTCTCTCTCTCACACACACACACACACACACAACGTGCTCATAACATTTCCTTAAAATGAACCTCGAGCTTGGTGCCCAATGCGGTGTGTGTGCGTGTGTGTGTGTGTGTTAATGAACCTTTCGTTTCCTGGTACCAGTGCCAGACTGGTGCTGAAGAGAGGAAAGTCCAGAAAGCCACACCAGGACAGAACTGATCAGAATACTCTGGGCAGCACCCACAGAACAGAACGGAAAAGAAACATCTTGAGGGGTGAGTCAGATGCGGTTTGTGTGTACACACACACACACACACTCTCCGTGCTGGTCGTGGGTCCTCAGACCCTTAAATTGTCCAGAAACAATGGGACGAGACGAGCACTCGGGATGAAACGCGAAGAGGGTGAGGGTGGATGAGTGAAAATGAGTGTGAGGAATAACGAATGAGAGTGACAGAGGTGTGTGTGAGTAGGTGTGCGCGTGTGTGTGTGTGTGTGTGTGGACTGTCCAGGTTAAGCAGGAATGGGCCGCTTTGTCGTGAAGGGTCGAATGGGCGGAGGGTCCGATTAGCTTGGTTTTGGTGCTGATTTTGTTAAAACAGTAGCAGTTCATTTCAAGTCCGACTGTCTGGTCGAGTCCGTTTTCGTCCCGCTCCAGCGAGGGGGCGGGGCTCCTTTTCCGTATTTCCTCGTAAGTCCTTTTTTTTAAACTATTTTATTTTCTTGTTCAGTGTAATATTTTCAAAGGGAAAAAAATAGAAGGAAAAAAAACGTTATTTACAGTGCTGTTGAAATAATGAAACAGACGATGGGAATCTACTGTAAAATAAGTCGCACAATACGGAAAAGAAAGAAAATAACAATAATAAAACGAAACAAAAAAATTATAAACCCCAAAAGCGACTCTGCGGGCGCTGGCCAACGTTCTGGGAGTGTTTTTCCGGAGGCGTTGGGAAAGCGGTCCAGGGCGGCTGGCGCTTCGTTAAGTTGGAATTATGGCGTCGCTCCGTAGGCCTCGCTTCAGCTCCAGGTCCTCCAGCTTCTTCCACAGCTCTTCCCGCTCTTTCTCTTTCTTCTTCTCTCTGTGAACGATGGAGAAAAGTTACAGGAAACATCTGATGCTATATAAAACAACAAGTTGTTTTACAGTGTATTTACAGTGTACAGGAGTGAACACCCACACACACTAACACTGATTATTACTATACTTAGTGAATTTGTATAGTTTGTAATAACAAATCTACAAGTCTAGTCTATACCTGTACTGTGCTTATATTCTCAGTACTGTATGTATGAATGTATGTTTGAAACAGATATATTTACATTTCAGTACTGTATGTATGTATTACGTTAGCCTAGCTTATACCTGTACTGACTTATATTCTCAGTACTGTATGTATATTACACTAGTCTATACCTGTACTGACTTATATTTTCAGCACTGTATGTATATTACACTAGTCTATACCTGTACTGACTTATATTTTCAGCACTGTATGTATGTATTACACTAGCCTAAGCTATTTCTTATACAAAAAATGTATATATTCACAAGCGTCTGTCGCGACATACTGATGAAATTTGCAATAAAATAAAAGTTCCAAATAAAAATCAGCCAATAGCCAGAGACACTGTACACAGATGACAAATATACAGCCTTATGCAAGAATTACTGGACTAATTTCAAACGATCATACTCCTGCAGTACTGATCACCATCACTAAGACAAGAAAAGGAGAGACGCATCATTTTCTTACCTCTGGCGATCTGATTTGTAGGTGGCAGTGAGTTCATCAAACAAAGTGCTGTTCATTTCCATGAAGGCTTTCAGAACATTGTACACTAAAGCTACTATCGCCCTGGAACAAGAAGGAACAAGAGGCAAATTCAGCTAAACGAAAGAGCAAAACGTAGGCAAGAAGAGAATGAGAGAAACTAGTAAGGACAAAGCAAATAAAAAAAAAACATAGAAGTTAATAAAGCATGCAACGTGCAAGAAAAAACACGAAATCCTTTCACACTGGACTTACGGATTCCAGTGTTCTTTGGAAATCCGGTACAAGCTGGCGAACATGATGGGAAGAATGACGTTGGAGTTTTCCTCAATAAGACTCATGATATACTCGTTATTCCAATAGTACAGAGCTCTCTCTGCAACCTACACACACACACACACACACACACACACACACACACACACACACACACACGTTAGTCTGCAAACGTCACACAACACTGTACTTTAAACTAGCATCAGGCACAGCTACGTTAAACAGAACTACATGTACATACACCATCATTTTATCATTTGATTATTTATTAGTTATTAGTTATTCAGCTGAAGGTTGAATGTGTTTGGAGCTTTCAAGTCGAGTGTACTGATTTAGCCACTACACTTGTAGCTCTGGTACTTAAGTAAAAGAAGCTCCAGACACCAAACGAGACTGAATCATCACTATATTTGGGTAAAAGCAGAATCATTTTGGCCAGACCTTCACTTTAACACGTTTACACTCATTTCTGAAGAATAATAAAGATAATAATAAACAAAAAAATTTTTGACAAATGAATATCTCACAATGCGCTAACCTGGAAGTGGGGGCTGGAGACACACTTGGAGATCTGCTTGAAAAGCGGCTCCTGGATCTTCACGAACTGTGTGGGCTCGATCACGTCCAAGATCTCCTCCAGCTCTCCCAAGAACATCACCTGCACATACAAAACCACACACACAGCAGTTCATTACAGTACACTCGTACACTGCCAATCAAATGGGGGCAGTGGTGCCTAGTGGTTAGGACTTTGCCCCTGGGATCAGAAGGTTGCAGGTTCAAGTCCCAGCCCGGGCACCACTGAGGAACCTGAGCAAGGTACCGTCCCCACTTCACTGCTCCTTCTGTTGACGGCAGCCCACTGCTCCACGTGCGATGGGTTAAATGCAGAGATTATAAATTTCCCACTTGTGGGACAATAAGGGAAAATAAAAATAAAAAAATGTTGGGTGACTTTGCTTTCTTTTGGAAGAAATGCTTGATTTCTAAAAAACTAAAACAACTGGAAAACTGGTGTTATCTTCAAGCAGCTGTGTGTTTTTGGTGCTTTGGGGAAATTTAGCCTCAGTGCTGAGCTGTGTGTCTTGTCTTGTATGAAGAGCATATTTTAAATCACAATCTGAACGTTTTTTCAACTATTGTTAGAAATCACATACTGAAACTGAAAGTAGGTTTATTCAGGGATGTGCAGGTCGATACTGAGAGTTTTCTACATGCATATCTGCAGATGTTGATACAAACAGGACAAGCTGGATTAGATTAATACCACTCATACACAAGTTAGATTGAGGTCATCACCCAAACGTTCTGATCGAGTTCACCACAACATAAACATCTAAATATCTGTATGATGCTTTTTCAAGTAAATATATGTTGATACTGAAATCATGTACGTTCCTAAGTTCAAGCACCTGAAAGACACGAGCATTTACAGTTTATTAAAGCAAAAGCTGCTCCAAGTAAAAACACACAGATTATTAACGGCTCCATCCATTTCACCCACTCTTAATCTCTACATTCTCCAAAACGCTTCGAGAATGAACAGCAGCCTCCTCGGTTCAGAGCTTACCTCTTTTTGACTGCAAGTCTTTGGCCAAAACTTAAGAAGGCCTCTAATGACCTGTAAAGAAGAGACAAAGAGAAAAAAAAAAAACACTTTACAATTGTAAAAACTAAACACATGAGGTTGATTCATGTCCGACTGTAAAAACTAATCATGTTAAATTGAAAAATCGCAGTTCTTGTAATATAAAGTGCAGAACCTTGCCATGAAAAACTAATCCAGCTCTGAAACATGTTGCAAAGATCAGTAAAAGAAGATAAAATCTGTAACAGAAAGTTGACAGCAACACTTACTGGTTCTGTTAATGTGGGGTCTTTCTCTAGGAACTGTACAATACAATACGCCAACTGCAAAACAACAAAACACTGTAATCAGCAGCGAAAGAGAACAGGAAAATCCACAACAGAAAAAAACTCAGGAGGGAACAGAATACACTTATTACACAATATTATTACTATTATTTTTTTTTAATTATTATTATTTTTTATTATTTTTCTTCATAACACAACATTTTTCATAGATCTGGCCATTACTCTAGACATGCGCAGGGGCTGCGACGCCTGAAAACAGACGTAAAAACATGTTTTGAGTTGGTGGATTCATAGATGATCAATATTACAGTGTCCAGCAATCTGGTTAAATCACTTTGGGATTAAATCACAACTACCCAAGCACCCAACTCTAAACTACGGCTTAGTGAGGTGAACATAGAAACCTTTTATTTCTTAAAATAATCTCATACAAAACACACACACTAAATAATAATAAATAACAATAAGAAAAGTGAGTTTTTCCCATTCTGAAAGATCACCACCTGCCGAGCACCGGCCTCATCACCTATGCAACGCACCTGCGCATGGAAGAGGGAAAGACTCCTGACTGTGTGGAGAGGAATCAATACTTTCACCAGGAACTGCTTATGTTCTGCTTTCAGAGGTAAAGCAAAGCCATTGATAATGCTGCAGAGAGACGGAGAGGGTTAGACAAACAACAACAACAACAATAATAATAATAACTTTACTTATGAACAATTCAATGAAACGCTCAGCAACATACCTTCCCAAAATTTCCAACAACTCGGCTACTCCGTTGAAGTGCTCGGTTTCATAAACAAAACTAGAGAGAAGAGAGACGCGTATAAGTTACAACTATAATGCAAATTGTTTGTTCCCATTTATCTCAGCGAGTGTCTTTCTGCAGCAAAAAAAAAGTTATTAGAATAAATGCAAACAAATAAAAAAGCTGTAAAAAGCTAAATAAAAAGAAAATCTAAATTAGATGTGTGTAAAAACTAGTTGATATGTGTTGGGAGCTGTTAGAACAGTGCAGGTGGTTCTCCCTCAGTTCCTCCAGCATTTGTGAAACTTGATTTAACCACTGATTGAGCTCAAACCAGAGGGAACTGTGAAAATGGTAATCAAACATGTACTGTTCAGTGTATTAATTTTATTAACATTGATTCGAATACCACTTCTACTTGCTTCATAGCCTCCATGGCAAAAACTTACTACAAAAAATTTTAAAAAAAATGAAAAAGAAAAAACGCTTCAGTCACCAGACATGCTCTGGCTGATCAAACCATCCCAACAGATGAAAGGTGTTCTCTCACCGTAGAAAAATATTATTTATCTGTTTTCGTATAAAAGCCCTCAACCCCAGGAATTTGCCATAGATTCTGTGCAAGACTGTCTTCAGATAGTCCCTCTCTCGCGGGTCCTCGCTGTCAAACAGCTCCAGCAGCTGCAAGGAAACAGGAAACACGTACAGATGATGACGGAATAGGAGAAGAAGAAAGGAGACATAAAACAAGGATGGCAGAATGGATAAACAGCACTGGGGGTGTGACTGACCAGGTGCAAGAGGAATCAAACAGCAGCACTCACCTGTAAAACAAACTTCTGGTCTATGTACTTTTTGGCAATGGTGGGCTGGAACTCCTGACTCTCCAAAAACCGAATGAAGAACTCATACACCAGCTGTGAGAGAGAGAGAGAGAGAGAGAGAGAGAGAGAGAGAGAGAGAGAGAGAGAGAGAGA